>LZPO01044946.1:0-12253 GCA_001675575.1 Neotoma lepida | reverse complement strand
ACCCTCTAAGTCCTCCCATGATATCCCTATATTCCCAGTCCTCTTTGAGGAGGCATAGTTCACCCACTAGCAGTGAGGTGTCCCCCAAGCTGATCTCAGTCATACCAAACTCCCAGGGCTGGCTTAGACATGCAACTCATGCACTGACTTTCACTTGTAAGTCAGACTAGAACCAAGCCTTCCTTTGCAATATTTATGCCATCAAGCCTAGCTCTGGCCAATCAGCTCCTGTACATTCCCAGCCTGAGGTAGGCTAGAATCCCATATCAGATTCACAACCAAGGTAAGAATTTCACATACCCAAGTCACATCACAGAAAAAAGAAACAATATGAAATGCCAACACATTCCACAGCCCCTAACAAAATCAATAGACTTACATAAATGTGTTCCAGTAAGAATTACCTAAATGAACCCCAGTTGCTGGCAGCCACAGAAATATCAAGTAGGAATTTGGCTGGCTATGACAAAGCTATACCTGGAAGAAGTCAAGAGCCTTTCCAAAGGATAAAGCCAAGGCTTAAGGAGTCTTGGTGATATTGGCTTTTGATTATTAGCCGTTTCCTGCTATGAATTTCTCATGTGCTATTGTAGCNTTTCTATTCCTAAAAACAGTATGTTTGGTCATTCATTGGGTACAATTCCCCCAATTAAAGTATTTCAGCTTAACCTTCTTTCTCCCAAATGCTATCTCTTCTCTAGATCAATTAACTCAGAATTAAAGGGTTTTTACTTACCAAGTATGGGTATGTCTAGCTGTGACTCAGGTTGCCTAGCCACTGAGTGTANTCCCCTACCCTGCCAGAAAANGGAGGCAGCTGAGATAGCTTGGACAGATAAAGGACCAAAGGGAAATANGGCAGTTTTATTTTCACTCATCATTGATAGACTCCTAACACNTTACCTAACCACTTATAAGAATATACTTTGAGAACATAAAATCCTCTTTGTTTAAATATTAACTGAATATGCCCTCAGTTGATTCTATTCCCCATTAGTCACTTCCCTTTGGGGCTGTAAATAATAGCAGACAATTGCTGCTCTGTGTAGGGACCTTGTTGCCTGTCCCTTTGATCTAGAAGGAATCCAACCNAGTGACCTTGCCTCACCTAGAGCATTGCTATGGCATGGGTATATAACTGTAAACATCAGAGACTTGAGAAGGACTAGATTGAGAACTAGAAGAATGAGATGGAAGATGGGGAAGANCTAGAGGAGGAAGAACCACGTGGCGGAGGTCTAGATGGGAAAGAGGAGANGGGAAGGACTAAGGAGATGAGAANGGACTGGATGGGGAAGAACGAGAGAAAGAACTTAGAAGAATAAAGAGAGGAACCAAGGGTGAAGAGGAACTAAGATGTGGAAGAACTAGATGGATGAGAACCAAGATGGGGAGGAACCAGATGAAGGACTTTAGATAGCACTTAGAGGGAACAGCATAAAAATGTAGAGAAAATCAGGCAAGAAAGGAGCTAGGCATGAGAGCAGAAAAGAAGCTGTGTAGACAGAGCACTGACTCAGAAGAATAAAGTGAATGGACTAAAGAGTTTCATGTATGTAGATTCATTTGATATTGTTAAGATTAGATTATCAGGTAGTTGTAGATTCTTCCACAGACCCTGGAAAAAAGGCTATTGAGGGGCTGGACCCCAATACCCTTTGTTACCCAGGGAATAAAATTTAAAAGAATGAANGTAAACTTCATCAAAGAACTCAAGGAGTTTAGGGAAAGCANGAACAAATAGCTCAATGATCTGAAGAGGNTAACAAATTCCTGAGTGATGGCTTAAAATGGTATATATGTGCCTGAATAAAATGNCAAAGACAGTATAGGTTTTGGAAACCAAATTTAGTAATGAGAGGAATATCTAAGAGAATTGAGCTGAAATAAATATGGAATTGAAAAACTCAAAAATCCATTTAGGGAACTCATGGGAAATTCTTACAAGGGCAAAGGATTGAGTGGAAGACAGAATACTGGGACTTGATAATGTAGGCAAAATGAACCACTCAAAAAAAGAATATGAAAAATTTCAAAAGTACATGTGTCCTAGTTAGAATTATATTGCTGTGATAAACACTATGGACAAAAGCAACTTAGTAAGGAANACTTCATTTCACCTTATATCCTATAGTCAAATATCAAGGGAAATCAGAGCAGAAACTCAAGGCAGAAACCTGAAGGTAGGAACTAAAGCAGAGACTGTAGAATAATACTGTTGACTAGCTTCCTCACCATGTCTTGCTCAGCCTGCTTTCTTATGCCACCTAGGATCATCAGCCCAGGGGTTGCACAGACCCCAGTATACTGGAAAATCCCATCTCAATCATTAATCAAGAAAATGATCCACAGACACATCTACTGGCAATGTGATGAAGGCATTTTCTCAGATAAGTTTCCTCTTACCAAATAACTCTGGCTTGAGTCAAGTTGACAAAAACTAACCAACAGCCATATAACTGGACTAAGTTCCATTCTACAGGAAGGAATTCATGCTTNGTACTGTAAACCTAGTCATGTACATGTGNCTAGTAAGGCTATGAGCCCTATAGGAGGATATATTATTTCTAATTTTCTAAATCAGTAAAATTCCATACTGTGTTCTAAATTCTTATATCCACAGATACATGTAGTTTTCACATCNCATCAATGTTTATATTTGCAGCAGACAGAGACCATAACANAACTTGACATACACCTAAGTCTCAGGGAACAATTGTGAGAGANAGGTCATATATATTATAAGAACCNAAAACCAGGATATTTACAATAGCTGCATCCACGAAAACTGANCAATATTGTCANGAATACAAGAACTGAAAAATGACAATGCCAGTGAACCTGCCACTGAGAATGAAGGAAATCTGAAAAGGTTACAATCCAAGTAGAATTGCCACAAGCAATTAATGGCTACTAAGAGTGAAAGAATCAATGTTCTCCAGGGAATAGTGCCATGATAGATTATCCAATTCCAAGTGGTCAGTCCTAAACACATAGACATATGAATAACACTAAATGGATTCAGCACATTGTATTTATATACATATATATATATATATATATATATATATATATGTATATGTGTGAATGTGTGTGCACATGTGTGTGTGTGTGTAACAATAAAACTAAAGGAGAAGAGGTCATTAATTTGAAAAGGGGGCATAAGTATTGGATGAGAAAGGTGTGAGTTGGAAATGANACAATTAAAGTAATCATCTACAAAATTCTCAAATAAAATAAATGTTAAAGGGATATAGGTATAGACAAGAACCTTTAAATAGAATGTCAAAAGAATAGTAAATAAATTAATATTGACANATGGAATTACATTAAATTAAAGAGCTTCTGTGCAACAAAACAACTGTCAACAGAATGAACATAGAGCCTAGAGAATGGGACAAATATTTGCTAGCCATATTTCATACAAGATATAAATATATAGAATTGATAAAGAGCTACAGATCTTAAANACACACACATGCACACACACCACACACACACACATGCACACACACACAGGCACACACGCACACACGCACACATACACATCATGGGCCAGAAAGGTGGATCAGTGGTAAAAGCACTTGCCATGCAAATTTGATCACCTTAATTTGATCCTTGTATCCCATAGTATAAGGAAAGAGCCAACTCCTGAAAGTTGTCCTCTAACCTCCACATGGATATATGATACTNTACTCAATCACACATCTCATCCACACACAAACAGAATAGTAAGAATAATTTTAAAGCAAAATTTCAAAACCAAGCTCAGGCCAACAGCTGAACAAACACTCCTCAAAAGGAGAAGTAAAAGTGAACAACAAATACCTTTTAAAAGTTCAACACTTTAATTTAGTTAAAATTTAATTATATCATTCCTCCCTCCTCCCTTCTCCAATTCTTTCAATCCTTCCCATGTATACCCCAACTGCTCCTAAATTCACAGCCTCCCATTCTTTAATCACAGTTATACATGCACACATAAATAAATAAGTATATATACAGCCTGTTCAGTGTGTCTGTATGTTTTTAGGGCTTACCCTATGGTATTGGATAAGCAATCAGGGGCTTATCCTGTGATAGATTATTTCTCCCTCCCTCAGCANTTGCCACTTCCTTATACCTCTTCATCTACAAGTGAGGCCCCATGTGATTTATCTCCTCAATACTGGGATGTTAACTTTGTTGGAATTGTTCGGATCTTATTCGGTTAGCCATGTTGTTGAGATTTCATGGGGGTAGTTTCTCTGTCATAGCTAGAAGGCGCAATCTCACAACTGACATCTTGGTCCTTTGGCCTTTGTAACCTTTCTGGCCCCTCTTCTGAAATATTCCCTAAGCTTTAGGTGCAGGAATTGNGCTGTGGATGTGTTCATTGGAGTGTGGTAACCCATGGCCAGTTGTTCTCTGCATTTTGACGTACCAATTTCTGTAATAGTCTCATATCCTACTGCAACCCAAAGCTTCTTTAATGAGGGGTGAGATCTACACCTACCTGTGTGTATAAGGATAACTATTTATAGTGCAATTAGGAAATTATACTGGTTTAGGAAAGTGGCACTAGTAGATTCTCCTCCTAGGCATAGGACCTCTCCAGCCACAGGCAGCTGTCTAGGTTTACAATACTAAGAATAATTTCCCTCCTGTTGGACAGGCCTGAAATCCAACAACTGTTGGTAACTCCCAAGAGAAAAATGTCAGTATTTCAACACTATGGANATGTTTCCAGTCCAGTCATTGCTCTGATCATATGCTTTATAGATGGACAGAACTGCCAAATACTCTTCTCCCTTGGCAGCCTGCATAGCACCTTTGAAAACTCTGAGAACTAGTCCTCAAGGCTGAAGCTTCTGGATAAGTTCCTGCTCTTTTCTTCTCCATCATAGTAATGTAAAGTTAAACACCTTTNAGANTCTATCTCACCCTAATCAGAATGTTCACCAACCACCACCACCACCCAAAAAATGACAATAAATTTTGTCAAGAATAAGAGAAATGAGGAATCATATGCATTGGTTATTGGGAGCTACTATGAAAATCAGTGTGGAGTATTCAAAAGAAAAATAGGACTACTATATGACTTAGACATACAATACTCATCACGTCCTACCACAAAGATATATGCATATGTATCTTTTCTCTGCTATCTTCACTATAACAAGGAAATAGAATCAACCTAGATGTCTATCTAAAAATGAGTAGATAATGAAATGTGGCACATACAAAAAATGGAATTTTATTCAGACATAAGAAAAAAATATGTTATTNGTTTCTCAAGTAACTGGGTGGATCTGAAAAAAGTATTTTACAAGTAAAGTTACCCAATCAGAAATAAAAATAGCCATGTTATTCTTATATGCAATTCCTAGGTATAATTTTTATGTTAACATATGTGGCTGTGAANGTTTCTAGCTCCTGTAACAAGAAAGAGGACCATGAGAGAGGAAAGAGAATATTTCAGGGATGGACAAGGGTTATTATAGAAAGTATGTGTCATGGAAACAGAGAGAGGCTACTGATGGCTAAAGGGGTCAGACAGCCAAGGGAATGTGGAGAGGTGGGAAGCAAGAACAACAAACACAAATTATAAATGAAAGTTCCTTAACTAAAACTAGAAATGAAAACCGATTAAAATATCATCAGAGCTGTGATTGCTTAATCTCATAACTTTGTAAATTTGCCAATCTCTCCAGGCATGTGTATCAAGATTTTAATAGAAGCATTAAGTTGGCTAGGAAGCTGTAAAAAATAACTCTGGAGGAAATTTTAGATATGCTAAAAATTATTCATCCTTTCCTCTAAATTAGAAAAATTGTACTTTAACAAAAACAGAAAAAAAAAATGAAAGCTTGTAATGTGAATCCAAATTGGTCTTAATAAAAACCTGGAGTCAGATATCATGGTAAATGCTAAAAGATCAGAGAAGTAAAGGAATCAGCTACTAGAGAGACTTCTTACCTCTGCCGAATCCTCAGACCAAAAAGGCCGAGCTCCTGTCTCCACTCCACCTTATCACTTCCTCTCTTCACCCAGCCATATCACTTCCTTCTTCCTCCTCCCAAGTGCTAGAATTAAAGGCATGTGCCTCCCAAGTACTGGGATCAAAGGCAAGAGATCCCAAGTGCTAGGATTAAAGGTGTGTGCCACCACTGCCTGGCCTGTAGTGGCTAGCTTGGCACTCTGAACTCCAGGCAAGCTTTATGTGTTAGAGCACAAACAAAATATCACCACAAAATCTAATCTAGCCAATACTGTATACCAATTAATACCTCCTTCAAGTTGCCGATCTAAGGCAGAGCTTTGATATTGGAATCATATAGAGGCACTGACAGCTAAAAAGCTCTCTCCCATATCCATGCAGTCGCTGCCTCAGAAGTTCCTGAGTTTTCCAAAGAATTTACCCGTCAATCCCCAGGTTGTGGCTTTTATTGCTGATGCTTGACCAGGTGTTGGTCAACAGGGACGTTTTGAATGGTACACTTCCTAATCAGAAATACTGAATTCTTTCCTAAGAGTCACACAGTTCAGTAGCCATACACTATTTCCAATAGAGCTGTGTTCCATGCCACTGAAGTCCCAGAGTATACTGGCACCTCTTTTACTCTTTTTAAATATTATTACAATAATAATGTAAGACTTGTAGTCCNCCTTGGTAGAACACTGTATCATAAACTAGAAATCGTGCTTCTGTGCCACATATCACTGCATGACTTTTCCAAACGTCATCAAAATTTAACAAGAATAAATTTATCATTTGAATTTTACTATAAAAACACTTAAGCCTTTAATAATCGTTTGTCATAAGATGACTTGCAATCCTATGTGCACACCCACATAGAAACAGTCTCTTATACACAGTTATTCCTACCTATAAGGTATCNTTCTAAGTTAAATCAGTCTGAGCCATTAAAATTACAAATAATATAACTTTTCTTAGTATTATACAGACCTAAAATCCAAAATGTATGATAATGTATGATAATGGGTAATCAGGAAACAAAATCCAGAGGTCAGAATTATGATGTTACTGTCCAATTTATGCACTGAATGAAATGTCTTAGACCTAAGAATTTTTACAAAGTAAGATAAACATTTTTTTCTGATATGGAAATCATGACATAATGAACCCCAAACTAATGAGTTTGCCCATTATTTTCTTCCTTCTCTTTAAAATGGGCAGAATTTTCCCTGTTTTTGAAAAAGCAATGAGAATCAAATTTATAGGTTTTTTTTTTTGATAATTTCTAAAACTGAGAGTTCATCAAAGTGCAAACATTTAAAGACTATTCGTGGAATATTATAAAATAAAATATACTTCACCAAACTTTAAAAACTCAATTAGAGAAAATATAAGAAACCGATAGAAGATGTTTACAAAAGCAATGCTTTAGTACAGAAATTTCATGAAAGACAGAGAGAGAGAGAGAGAGAGAGAGAAGAGAGACGGTATCCAGTTAACCAGAACAGCACCAGCCAATAGCTGTTACGTCACTTAAGTAAAGAGAGCACAGTTTATCTTTCCAAAACAAAGATTTGGGACAAAATGATCTTTGAGAAACATTCCTGATTAATCACTCTATTTAATGATTCTGTGAGTTGCAATTCCCTTCTTTAAGGAGGATAAAATTTTGTTCCAGCTGGAAAAATCCATTTAAAGCAAAGCTAAACTCATAATTCAAAAGTTCTCAATGATTTCTTAACTCCTTTCCAAGGCAGTGGTTTAAAAAAAATCTTTTTCCTTCTTCAAAAACAGAAATTACATATCATGTATTTTCATGATTTTATATTTTGCTGTAGAACTCCTTTTATCTAGACAGATCCACAGTAAACTTAGAAATAAATCCCTTCAATAACTCATCTATTTTATCATATACTTCTCAGCAGCATCGATATAAAGATAAAAATATCGTACAAGAAACTCTGCTATCTAAACTCGCCTATGGTAAGCTGCCAGCCTTCATTTGCCTTAAAAGTATTTTGTCTTAATCAATGTGAAATCCAGTGCAGAGCAATAGGTATGAGACAGAAAACAGGGAAAAAGTCGGGGGGGGATCAAAAATAGAATCTACAAAGAAAAACATAATGGAATTGAAAAATTAAACTGCCTTCTGATAATCTGGCTTGCCTAATATGAATATCAAATTACATACTACATTTCTTTTGGGATTTTATGTAAATATTTTCCTGATNTATGTTTTTAGAAGGGAAATTGTTAATTTACAGACTTATGCATATTTGAAGTTTTGTACTGACAAATCAATCTCCTGGGGTACAAATTAACAGTAATGAAATATTGATTGCTATTGTTGTAAATGGGAAATCCAAAGCCACTGTGGACAAAAGTCAGCTTGTAAAGAGGGAATCCACACTTTGGGATTACTCTTAGCTACTTTTCCTATNGAAATGATAAAATCCTTTGAGAAAGGGGGCAACTTAAAGGAGAAAGTGTTTGTTCTGGCTCATAGTTGAAGGGCCATAACGGGGAAGTCAAAACGGCAGGAATTTGAAGCAGTTGATCACATCATATCCACAATCAGGAAGCAGAATAATGGACGCTTATGCTCAGCTCATTTTCTCTCNTTTATTCAAGAGGATCCCATCACAGAAAATGGTAACATCCACAATGGACAGTTCTTCCCATCACAATTAACGTAATAAAGACAATTCCCCACAGGCATTCCCAGAAACCTATCTCCTAGCTGATTCTAGTTNTCATGANGTTAACAGTTNAGGTTAGTCATTATAGGATTCACTTGTAGTCCCCATCTCTGCCATCTCAGCCATTATATGGAAGTGTCTGTCATGACCGTTCTGAGACAGTCAATACTGAAGAATGATTAACAGTACTGACTGTCATTTGTTTTCACCGCTTCTCAAGGACTGTTCCATTGTACAAAGTATGTATATAATTTCTCACAGGTGGCATGAATTTTTGTCCTAGATCTACTCCTGTGTTCATAAAGAGGCCTGTACTTCAGATGCCTTATCCTTGTGCCACCAGGCCTTTGAGAAGATTGCCATGCAGCTCAGCACAGCTGATAGATCTGTCATCAGAATCACCTCCCTTACCAATGTAAGTAGCAGACACAGCTCAACATTCACATCTCTAGCCATTCATCATTAGCTTGCATCCACACACATGCTGCTGTGATTGTAAAACAAACTTGGTCNTTTGTTATTTCAGAGTGAGGTNTGGATTCAGATATTAACTAAACTCATTGCTTGAGACAAGAAAAGAGTTGGCTTACCTGAAAAGATGACTGACCAAAATGGAGAAAGAGCAAACCATTCTATTAAAAACAAAAAAATCTAATAGCTTCTTTCAGGATGGGAGGAGACCTAGATTTGGTAGACTACCAGAGTTCTTTCCCTTGTCACCTTGTTCATCGCCCTCTGCCATTCTCTCATTGGAAAAGGAGTAGTTTTCTAGGAAGCCAGGGTTTGCTCTCCACTATCTATCTTATACCGTTCTAATTCTCCCTCAAAAATAATNCATGACCATAATATTTA
Source organism: Neotoma lepida (assembly GCA_001675575.1). Taxonomy (NCBI): domain Eukaryota; kingdom Metazoa; phylum Chordata; class Mammalia; order Rodentia; family Cricetidae; genus Neotoma; species Neotoma lepida. Next base: position 2,743 of record LZPO01044946.1, on the reverse strand, counting down.
CCATAATATTTCCATAGTTGTGTTTTAGTCACAATGTAAGATTAGATTGGGATTCAAGNACAAATTCATGCCAATGATTGGAAAGAATTACATGTTGTGTAAAAATATCTTTTGCAATATTATTAGTAGAGACTCAACTCATGGCCAAAACAGAAGGGACACCAATATAACTGCTGAGTGACATGTGGTTGTATCTACATATTCAGACAACATTCCTCTGTGCTCTATTCTTTTCTGGACACAATTGTGNATGTTCTGTTTGAAATACATAATATATTGCTGCAAGATGTTTCCAAATAATAGTTCTTGGGGATCACAGAGCCCAGTGCATGACAATCAGTTTTGAGGGCATAGTTACATGATGTCTTGTGGCCATGAGCTGAACCTCTACCATAATATTCTAAGAGATTGTTCTTTCTTTTTGATTTTTTTAAGATCGGGTTTCCCTGTGTAACAGCCCTGGCTGTCCTGGAACTCACTTTTTAGANCAGGTTGGCCTTGAACTTACAGAGATCCATCTGTCTNTGTTTTCCGAGTGCTGGGATTAAATGTGTGCACCACCATGCCTGGTGAGATATTTTTACATGGCATGCAATTTTTTACAATCATTAGCATGAATTTGTTCTTGAACCCCAGTCTTACATTGTGACTAAAACATGGGCTCTTCCCAAAATCTCAACAAAGCATATTTTGATTACCAACTCTTTAATTCTAGAGACTTTTCTAGAATATATGTGTTTTAGTATGATATGTGTCTGTTATATAATACTTTCTTGTCTCAGATTCATCTCTAAGCCAGCTTGTCTCTTATTTCTTCTATGTATGTAATATGCTATTTCAAGGACACAATGACTATCTGGTGCAGTGTTTCCTCATTGTTAGATGGGATTAATGATTAAACNAATTGANCATCATTTGTCTGGACAGGATATACTAAATATTCTATATTATTAGACACAAACATTTATTGAATGAAAAACTNTCATCTTACCAAGACATGTAGTATATAAGCCACCTCTGTCTCAACCTGTCTAATCAGAATTGTGTTGCCAGTATGATATTTATGGAATGGTAAAAACTTTTCATGCCACTTTTTAGACAACATTTCATTCCACATTTTAGACAACATTTATAGGTTGCCTATAAATTTATAGGCATGAAACCTATAAATTAATAGCTTTCTCTATTTCATGTGGTTAAAAACAATTTGTNATCCCTTTTATGCTTCAGATGGAAAACACTAAATTCACCCAAGAAAAGGTCAAATAACATGTCACAAAGTGGAGAACACACTGGTCTCTTTGAACAGTGATACCACATCTGATATCAGACTGGAATTGGGCCAACTAATATTTGTGTCTGTGGTATACTACGATTGTTATCTAAGAACTATCTCCTTTATATCTTCAAGGACTGTACAAAATTGTTGAGAGAAGTGTTGATGTGCACCATTCATTCACCCTACAGATCTTTACCCATGCCACTATTTCTACTGTCCCTGGATCATTAAGTTTAATACTGCTTGTGGTGTTCATCCTGTTTGACAGAAAAAAGTTTCAAGGTTTCTGTTTGGCACTAGCTATCATGTATCAATATAATTCTTACACTGTAGACTATGGAACTTACTAATGTCCANGCTCTTATCAACATTATGTAATATTTTCCCAAAATTTACATTATAAGATTACAAGACTCCCTACAGTTTTACAGCTCACAGAAAAAGCAATATGGAGAGGACCAGGGCTACAAAAAGATGTTCTAGAATCTTTTGGGGCNGTTAAGCCATCGATCAGATGAATTTGAGAGCTAGTATGGCAGTAGCTAATAGGTGTTTGCTTTATTTATTTTTTAACCATGTTCATAATTAGTCTTTAGCTCTGTTCACTGANCTGTTTCTGGTTATGTCATCTTGGGCCCTAGTACAGCTAATTAACCATTCCTGACAATGTTCTGAGCCTTGCCTAAATTGTACTGACATCTAAATCAAGCTACTGCTTTGAGTAACTCAAGTATTTCATTTTGATTTTTTTTTGGCTGAATTGAGTCTTCACTTAGCCTGTAGATCTTATATCATCATGATCTAGCAATGGAAACCGCTAGCTGGTTGCATCTGAGAATGTGAGAATTTTGTATCTTTTATCCCAGATGTNTCTATCACAAGTCTCACAGTTCTTCTTCTTTCCTATAGGTCCAAAATAAAGCAGAAGTCAGGAGGGAGCAAGTCAGTTTTCACAGGGATGGATAACATTTACAGATTTGAGAATCATGGAGTCTTTTTCATAAGTATTCAACTCAGCCAGTGGAGAGTGCAAGAAACTATGAAAACTGGGTGTCTTAGTAAGTGTTCTATTCNTANGAAGAGAGAAGATGACCAAGTCAACTCTAATAAAAGAAAGCATTTGATTGGGGCTTGCATATAGTTTTTAGAGGGTTTGTTATAGAATTGTTTAGAGNGTTGATTATAGAATCAACAAGTGAGAAATAGACAGGCNTGGTGCTGGAGCAGAAACTGAGAACTTTACAGCTTCTGAAAGCAGCAAGCAGAGAGAAAGGCACTTTGCCAGACTTTTGAAATCTCAATGCCCGCTCCCAGTGACACACCTCCTCCAAGGCCACACCTCCTCCAAAAAAAGGACACATCCCTAATCCTTCCCAAATAGTTCTACTGACTGGAGAGCAAGCATCTGAGCCTATGGGAACCACTTTCATTCAAACCTCCACACCATAGTAATAGATGGTGACT
>LZPO01044945.1:19253-30602 GCA_001675575.1 Neotoma lepida | reverse complement strand
CATTTGAGAATTGATTGGGGGTTAATTCTTGTTTGGATTCAGTCATCCAACTACTTTTCCTTGTATTTATTATTTGCATATTCACCAGAAAAAAATATATATATAGCCACAAATACATATAATGAAATATATACCCCCCACCCTTCATCCTTCTTGCCTGTCCCCTAATGCTATTCTCTTACCCCTAACTAATACCTTCCTTCCATCATCATGTCACAGTGTTGTCTCTTTATTTTCTTTGAATTGAAACAATCCTTCTTGGAGAGAAAAAGGAACTCATAGAACTAAGAAGCTCATGAAACTTAAGACTTACGAAGCACAGAGAGTTACATGACTGACAAACTCATATAAACAGTAAGCAGTTTGGGGGAGGAGGAAATGCTTTTTTGGGGGAAGGACTGCCTGCAAGTTAAATAGGGAGCTCCAGGCACACAACTTGGTGGAGTCATCATCTTGTTGGAGTGGCTTTTGCTGATGTGGCTGCCTTTGAGTCAACCATGCTCCTGTAAGCAACACAAATGAAGCCATTGGTTCACCATCTAGACTTGAGTGGAACTGTGTTTGTCTGGAGTGAATAGACATGTATTCACATTTCTTCAGGAAAAGTTACATAGTTCACATGCATCTCTCTTTTACCTAACCTTAGAAATAACCTTCCTTTTCTCAGTCCTCTTTCTACCTTTGAAATTCCCTCCACATACATGAATAATACACACACACTCACCCATACCCACACACCCACACACACTCACCCACACCCACACCAACCCCCCCACATACACACACACACACATTTAAATCCTGAATCTGCACATGAGAGCAGACATGTGTTTGTCTTTCTGAGTGTGACTTATTTCATTTGACACAATGGTGGTCAGTGTTATCCATTTTCCCTGCAGAATCATGATTTCACTTTACTTTAGGGCTGAATAAAATTCCACTGTGTATATGTGCCATGTTTTCTGTAGCTATTCATCTTGTTGATGGGCATCCAGGCTGGTTCTATTCTTAGTTGTTATGAATCATGAGGCATAAGATTTGGTTTTTTTTTTTTGAATATAAAAATAGAAGTCAATTACTGAATGAATCTCCAGCAACAGAAAGAAAGCGCTGATCCCATGGACACTGTGCAGGAGGATTTGAGAAAGATCAGACTTAAAGATCATCTATATTAGGAATGTTCTCAGGTGAAGTAATGAGGCAAGCATGATGGCTGACTATGATGACATGGGTATTACAGTAATATCACTATGAAGGGAACTGTCTTGAAAAATATTTATAAAGAAAAACTGATAGGAATTGGTTCCTGGTATACATTAGATGGGAGATGATCAAGTACCTGGGTAAATATTGATGGCATTTTTCTTCTTATGGGAAGAAAAAGCTTAGGAAGTGAGGAGAGACACCTTTTGCTTTTTAACATGTTGTAGTGCATCAGAAATATTTGTGTGAGCCTGAAGAAACATATGCTATGTTAGAGGGATGTAAATAAAGCATGTTTATGAAACTGACACACAACATTCATTTTAGTTGTTCAAAAGTATCTTCTACTTTTACACCATCTGTGCATTTTTATATTAGCTGTTTTGAATTTTTCCTGTCACTAAAAATGATGTTTGGTTGTAACTGTTTAGACTAATTTCCATTTGCAAATCAAGAAATAGGTTAGGTGTAAACAAATGTGGAGCTTGTGTCTGTAAAACATTGAATGGAAAAATAATTACAATGTATGTGAACATAAAATAATGATGTGTTTATAAAATACTTAAAAAGAGCCCTAGACCTGAAGAAGAAAACATGCTTTGTTTAGAGACTCTGTGAGTTTGCAACTATGTCAAACATTATTTGATTTAGATAAAATTAATTTGTAAAATAGCGTGCCTTTTCATTTTCTCAAACATGTGCACATCTATGTGCCTAGCAAAGATGAGTGAACAAAACAAAGCCTTTTGCCATCTGAAACTCAAATTCTAATGAAAATGGGGAGGAAAATGGGAGAGAGTCAAAAGATAAAAACAGTAAATGAATAATTATTGCTCTGATAAGTGCTAAAAGAGGCTCTGAAAAAAATGCCTGAAGAAGTGGATCAGGGTGAGGGGTTGGGGAANTGGGTCATTCTTGATGAAGCTGATAGTAGTGCTGAGAAATGAAAGCTGAGCAGAAGCAGCTTGTAAAAAAATTTTTTTCTGTGTCCTGCCAGGGCTCCTGCGGCTGCTCAGACCCAAGTAAACACACAGAGGAGTATATCATTTACAGACTTATGGCCTAGTGGCTCAGGCTTCCCATTAGCTAGCTCTTACATCTTAAATTAACCCATTTCTATTAATCTATATTTGCCATGTGGCTCATGGTTTACCGATACCTTTACATCTTGCTTCTCCTGCTCTGCTTTCTACTTCCTCTTTTTCTAGTTAGAATGTCCCACCTAACCTTATTCTGCCTCACCACTGACCAACAGCTCTATTGATCAACCAATCAGAGCAACACACATTNACAGCATACAGAAAGGCATCCCCATCATTTCCCCCTTTCTTTCTATTTAAAAGGAAGGTTTTAACTTTAACATAATAAAATTACATAACAAAAAACAGTTATCAAGCAAGAACTATAGTTATAATATCTAGTCTATTTATATTTTNTAAAATTAAAGAAAATATTTTATCATCTGTCCTATATTTGTGAGTCTAAAATTTTATATCTAATTTATCTCTTATCATAACTAAGGAAAACTATAACTATCTAGTCTTTAACTACATCAAAGACCTCAGAAGGATATAATACTACCTAAGTAAACAGAAAGAGCATTGTAAGCAACTTCCAAAAATCTAGAATGACAGAGACAGCTGTCTGCCTGGACAGTCACCCAAAGTTCCTCTGTATCATTGGGGCATCCATTTTTAGCCTATAGGCCTAGAATTTTTCAGTCACTTTTTTTTTTTGTCCTGTAGACTATCTGGGAGTCTCCTCTGTGAAGTAGGAACTTGAAGGACCATCTTATCTTGTAAAGTTTAGTGGTCACCTTTCTATGGGTCCTGTATGTCCAGTCGATACAACATTTTTTTAAGCAGTCCAGGCAAGAACATTTTCTTGTCCAAATGGCTATTTTTTCCAAGAAGAAGATAAACTCCATATGGANTGTCTTCGACGCCCATCTTTCTCTTTGAAGTAAATCAGTACTGCCAGGAGCAGATGTGTCTCACTATCCAGAAAGTCTAAGCTTTCAAAACATTTTAAATGCCATATTCTGTAGGTCTTTGAAGTGTTTGAAGATTACCCAATTGAAATATATCTATGTATATCTAGAAAACTTAACTAACATGACTTAAGTTTGACTATCATAGAAGACTAATTATTAATCTGTATTTTTTAATTATCCATTATAATTTAAATGAGTTAAANAAACATAATACCTTAAATAAGAGTAGAAATATATATATATATATATATATATATATACAGTATAACAAAATTAACTTTAAATTTGTATCAATAAACTAAAATCTATACCAATGTAAAACATTTTAAACAAGTTGCTTTTTAAAAGCAGGTTCAACAATCCACCCTTTTATCCTATCATACCTATATCCTATATTTCCATATTATATTCCCCTTTCTTCTTTTAGAAAGAGATTGATTATGACCAATAACAATTTGTAACCAACAATCTAAACAAAGAACATCCATAGTCCATTTTTTGGGAATGTGGGCATAGTTTTCTAGTCTACTTTGTTGATATTCGTTGATAGTCTTATGGGGGTCTTGNGAAAATTCTAGATAATTGTCAAGTCCTGGGAAGTCCGGCTATAACCTTTGTTGATAGGTATCATCTGTTAAGGTTCAGAAGGTCTGGCTTGATGAAATCTGATCCATCTTAACCTGGAACAAATCCATAGCCTCTTGATTCCTGTGGAAACAAAGCAGAGCTTCCTTTCCAAAGCATAGTATCTTTAGACATAAATTTTGAAATCGAGATACTTTTAAAATATACATATTGATTTAACTCAGCAGCTTTTATAATCAAATGTATCTCTGTAATTAAACATCCCAAAGACAACACAATCCAGATTCTCTGTGTAATATCCATCTTTATGTGGTTTATTTTTCATATTATTTTTATTATTTTTTTAAAGATTTTATTTTTTAAAATATCTATTTCTTTGTATAACTGTATATACTCCTTTTTTTTTCTCCTAAGCCTATATACATTTTTACATATATTGTAAGCCATTTAAAGTCTTATTTAATCTGAATCTGGCTCATTGTGAGTTTATAATTTTTCTGACCAGGAGAGATTTTAAACTGTTAAACTGTGTTGCTTGGACCAGCAGCCTTGGTTGCTGACTCTGCCCACCTTAGCTTTTCAGCATGGAGGGGGTACCCAGGAGAATCATGCTTACCTGCCAACTCTGGGGTCCATGCTACCATCAGGATAGCGTGCAGCTGGCCCATAAACCCTTTTTGTCTGTATGAGTGAAAGTTAAATCCACCATGCAGTGCACTGCGCAGCTTGCAGATACCACTGTGTACTACAGTGGGAATCTGCCATGCTGTTTAGCTCAAGCCCGCATGCCATAGTGTAGCTCAAGTCCGAATGCCATGATGTCTCTGTACCCTGGTGTCTCCATATCTCAGTCTGTATGAGACATGAAGTAGAAAGCTGTTCTTAGCTCAATTTTAGAATTTCTTTTAAAAAGTTTTTTCAAGTTTCAGGTGCACAGTCTTGCCCCACATTGGGCACCAATTGTAAAAAAAAAAATTTCTGTGTCCCACCCCGGCTCCTGTGGCCGCTCAGACCCAAGTAAATGCACAGAGGCTTATATCATTTACAAACTTATGGCCTAATGGTTCAGGCTTCCCATTAGCTAGCTCTTACATCTTAAATTAACCCATTTCTATAAATCTGTACTTGCCACGTGGCTCGTGGCTTACTGATACCTTTACATCTTGCTTCTCCTGGTGGTGGCTAGCAGTGTCAGCTTAGCTCTGCTTTCTACTTCCTCTCTTTCTAGTTAGAATGTCCTGCCTCACCTTATTCTGCCTCACCACTGGCCAACAGCTTTATTTATCAACCAATCAGAACAACACACATTCACAACATACAGAAAGGCATCTCCATCAGCAGCTATCTTCTCATAATTGATGGACATCCTGGATTGGTGTCAGGACTCCCAAGAACGCTGATATGCAGGGATGAGCAAATAACTTTAAAGTAGTGTATCATTTGTATGTAACACATAAAACTTTCTTCTATTGTTTAATAAATGAAAGTGTTACAGTTTTATTTTAACTTGACATCCAAAGTCTTCTAATGGAGTGAACCTCANCTGAGAAATAGCTTCTATAAAATTGGGCTGTAGGCAGCAATCCTGTAGAGCATCTTCTCCATTAGTACTTGATGAGGAAAATTCATCCCATTGTGCATGGGGACACCTCTGGTCTGGTAGTCTTAATTTCTATAAGAAATCAAGCTGAGAAAGCCAGGAAGGAACAAGCTGGTAAATCACATTCCTCTACACCTTCTGCATCAGCTCCTGGATCCAGGTTCCTCTCTTGATTGAGTTCCTTCCCTGACTTCATTCAATAATGAACTGTGATATGGAAGTGTAAGCACAATACACCCTTTCCTCCCCAAGTTTCTTGTGGCTATAGTATTTCATAATAGTAATAGTACCCTTAACTATGGCAGTATCTAATACAAAATTAATGCTATGCAAATAGTTGTTATACTATATTGTCTATGGAATAACAACAATGATAAAACCATTTGTGCATGTTTAATATGGACATCATTTTCTTCAAAACATTTAGATCCAACACAATTGATTTCATGGAACTCATGAATATGGAGAGCCTCATGTATTTGTGGTGGCTGTTACAGGTCGAATCTGAAATGTTCCTCCAGGCTCACATTTTGAATGCATGGTCCCTAGCTGTGGTTGCTGTTGTTGGATGCTGTGGAACTTTTCAGGGTTAGATCTGGTAGATGTAAGTCTTTAGGGGTGGGCCTCTGAAGGTTATACTTGAATCCTGGTTCCTGCCATTCTTTGACTTCTCACTCTACCATGATGTGAACAGCCTGTGCTTTATACTGCTGTAACCAGTATGAACTGAACCAGTTTTTCATTCTTTTATTTCCATGATAAATTGAAACTCTCTTAAACCAGGAGCCAGAATAAATCTTTCATCCATTAATGGTTTTCATCAGTTACTGTGGTCACAGAGATGTTGCGGATATTTGATCACACTGTGAAGATGTGTCTCTATTTTACCTCATCTGTCTAAAGCACTTTCTGATTGGTTTAATAAAGAGCTGAATGGCCAGTAGCTAGGCAGAAGAGGATAAGCAGGACTTCCAGGGAGAGAGAGGAACTCAAAGGAAGAATCTGAGAGGTGGGAAATTCGCCAGTGAGAGTCAGAGGAAGTGGGATACACAGTATTGAACAGAGGTAATGAGCCATGTGGCAGAACATAGATTAATATAAACAGGATAATTTAAGTTTTAAGAGCGAGTCAGGAACAAGCCTAAGCTAAAGCCAAGCTTTCATAATTAATAAGAAGTCATTATTTGGAAGCTGGCAGTCCAAAGAAAGTCTGACTACACAGAGATACAAAAGTGAGCAGTACAATGGGAAAAGATGCTAGCTCTGAGAATGTTTACAGAACTGTAATGAATAGATATACTGGAACAGGGACCCTTAGGTACAGAACAGGAACAGACCTGAAGTAATAACAGGGAGGCCAGTCATCTAGCACATAATATGAAAGAATTGTCCAAGGCATCAGGTGATGCATAGTCTTAGGAACTTTAGCCTTCACTNTGGGTGAGATGGAGAACCAGTAAAGCCAAAGATAAAGTAGAAACATTTTNTGATTTGTATTTTTAAAAGATCACTAGACTTCTGTACTGAGAAAAGACTGTGGAAGGCCAAATATGGCAGAATGGAGATGTATCTCATTGGGGAAGAGTGCTTACCATACAAGCATGAGAATCTGAGTTTGAATCCTTAGTACCTACATCAGAAGCATGCTCTTGTAACAGTATGGTGATGCAGAGGTGGGCNAATCCNTGATGCTAACTCTCTAGATAGCCTGGTTGAAGTGGTGAGCTCTCCATTAAGTGAGAGTTCCTGTCTCAAGGCACCGAGGTGTANAGTTATAGAGAAAGATTTGTAACATCTTCTTCTGATCTCCACGTGTGTGTAATATACACACACACTCACACAAGTAATGCATGCACTCATTCACATGCGTGCACTGTAACAGACTGCACAAGGGAGAACAGATTTGGCCTTGGATTAGCATCAAAGTGTTAGAAGAGGTGAGAAGTAGCTGGACTTTCTACACATTTCAAAGCAGGCCTTGTGCATTTGCTGCTGGTATGGATGTGAAATGAGAAACAGAAGTCAAATGACTTTAAAGGTTGTTGTCCTGAGTAAGAGGAGGTAAGATGGAATTGATTTGAGAAAAGAGAAAATACTGTAGAAGAGCAGGCTTTATGTGTGTATGCACGCATGTGTGTGTGTGTGTGTGTGTGTGTGTGTGTGTGTGTGTGTGTGTGTCTATGTATGGGTAGGGCTGAGAATTAGAAGCCCAGTTTGGACCTGTTAAATTTAACTACTCATGAGAAAACTAAGTGATTTAAAATGTAGTATCATACTGAGTGTCTGAATATGGATAATTATCCCAATTCAAAATTTTCTAATCATTTATTACGTTTTTTGTTTTTGTTTTTGTTTTTGTTTTTTGTAGAACATAAGTGAGGATTTACTTATGCAGAGAGCTCGGGTCTGATCTTGAGTGGGCAAGTCTTTCACAAATTGATGAGAATAGATATATTGAAAGGTAATTTATGAAAAATAGATTGATGCATTTCATGGAAAATAAGTCACTTCAGGAAAAGAGGCATATCAATTCAGCTTAACCTAATAAATAAAGCTTTGGAGTAGTGTCCAAATCAGCTTTNTCCTAGATGAACTTCTTCTTTCCATGATAGATGACAGACTCATTTTTGACTATGATGAGAGAAAGGGCTGTTGGTAAAGAGTTGAAGAATTGACTCTACTACTGTTCCGTTGTGGCCTCAGTTCAGAAGAGACAAGGCTTTCGGCTGGCAGTTGTTACAGATGAGACAGAATGCAGAATGTAGAATACTGAGTAGCTTTGGTAGTTTAGCATTCATATTGTCAGCAGTACCAAGGTTGTGACCCAGGAAGTGCAGCAGGTTAAAAGTGAAGGACCCGGCAACTGTGGTGGTGCCACAATGTAGACGGTATGGACTGAATATTTGTGTCCTTCAGTCATACACGGAAATTCTAATCCCAAATGTATGGATACTTGCAGTGAGGTGTTTGGGGTGTAATTAGGCCATGATGTTAGAGTAGAAATCTCAAGAANAGCACTAGTATCCTAAGAAGAGACATAAAATAGAAGATCACCACCCCTACTTTTTTCCCCTGCTAGAATAAAAGGAGACAATGTGAAATCTAGAAGGAGGTCATTTATCTGACCATGATGGCTCCCTAATCTCAGATTTCCAGACTTTAGAACTAGGAGGGGTAGATGTTTGTTGTTTAAGTCAACAGGTCATGGTGCTATATCATAGCATCAAACAAACTGGTAGTTCCCAGACTTAAATGAGTTTCCACTGGAGACTTATCAGTCCATGTGGTGTGTGTGTATGTGTGTGTGTGTGTGTGTGTGTGTTTGTGTGTGTGTGTGTGTTTGCATGTGTGTGTGTATGTGTGTGTACTGTGCTGTGTTATCCAATGGATTACAGAACCAGGAAACTGGAAATGTGTGGTTTTGTTACTAGAGAAATTCAATTCTGGCTTTACTTTGTGGTGGACTCAAANAGTTGATTCAAGTAAATATTTTTGTTATCAAATACAGTAAAAATCCTTTATATTTGTTCACCTTAATAATGTACTATGAAATACTACTGAAGTAAAAAAAAAAATTATGAGTCCTAGCTTTGATTGTGCACTGGGAAAGAGTGATCAGGAAAGAAATACTGGATCTACTCCATGTGACACTATTGTAGATATATATGTGACCTCTGTCATGATACATGCTTCCCTCATCTGAAGACTNAGAAAAGAAAGTCTGTGTTACAAAGATGATAATCAAGAAATGATGACGGCAACTTCTGAGAACGGCTAGTGTCTCGGGCACATTCAACTTGTTTTACATAACATGCCTTTTAATTGTTATATAAACACTGTAGCAATCANTTTATAATTNTGCAATTACTTATTTGTAGTGTGGAAATTCAGATTCAGGTAGGCTGTGAAGCTCCATTTTANATAGGTAGGTTGCAGAGTGTCTATGTAAATCTAGATCTCTGGCTCTGAGGTCTACTTTCTTAACACACATACTATTACTTGAATAATTTGCATAGCAAATCATAGAAGAAATCAAAGGATTTAGATGATAAATATGTTTTTTTCTTCCTACTCCAAAATCTGTAATTCTGGTAGGGTAGCTCTGCTTTAATCTAGGTTAGCTTGAAAGTAGGGTTTGAATTCAGTCAGGATTGGGTTTGACTTTGCTGGTGCCTTTTGGGTGCACACAGTCTTGCTTTTATCATGGTCACTGGAAATATCCAGTGAAAACATAGATTTTGTAAAGTGTTCTTGCCTGTGTGATAGCCACATATATTTTAAAGTCAGTCACAAGACTGAACCTAATGCCAGTGGACTGAAAAAGCATCACAGAATGGGAAGAACTTGGAATCACAAGGCTAAGGGAATGGATAATAATTTAAATAATTTATTCTTTTATAACTTCATACATGTATACAATATGTGTGCAAGGGTGTAGGACTATCAACTGGAGTATAGACAGCTTACTGTGAGCATAAGAAGTGTTAGAAGAAAATGGACTGTCTTTGCTTCAGACAGCATCAATTGCTAATAGCTCCTCCACTANAAATGGGGACTCCTGAGTNCCCACTCCATGCTGGAATGTTAATTGGCTTGATCTTGTGCAGGCAACACAGCTTCTGAGTTCATGAGTGTAAAGGTCCTGTGGTTTCCAGAAGACACTGGTTCATAGCCATCCTCCCAGGGTTCTGATTGTTAAAATATTTCTGTACCCTCTTCTGTGATGTTTCCTGAGCCTTGGAACAGGAGGCTTGATATAGATGTCCTGTTTAGGGTTGAACACTCCTCAGTCATTTATTCTCTGCACTTTAGTTGGTTGTGAGATTCATAAGAGGATCCTAATGAAGAATCAAGAGTTGTCTTCACCCCACCCCACCATACATCTTTCTGTATCTGTCTCTTATACACATCTAGATGTGTATAAGAGACAGGCCTTTTCCTATGGCTTGTATGCGTTTCTCCTCCAGTAGATGAATTTAAGCATTAACATCTATGTCTTTGTTTGATCTCTGAGTTCTAAGACACTATACTTGTTTCATAATTAATAATTTTTTATTCATCAAGTTCTTTATTTCTTTAGACTTTTCTATATGATAAGGAAATAGTTGACTTATTAAGGTCAGAAGGAAAATATCAAAGAACTATTTTGTCTCATGGATACTAACACTGTTTTTGACATTTTCTACCCACCATGGCAGGTGGTTATAATAGCTTCACTCAGATGCTGCTTTGGTTTATANCTCTGTACACTTCTTTCTGCTTGCACATTATTTAACTTCCAAATTACATGAATTATAAATTTTGGAGGAAATAAATGCTAAAGACTCTGCATTCCTGTTCAGTTGAGCCTTGCTGTTTAGAGATGCGTTTATCAACATTCACTTAGTCTTTGGGAGTATCCTTCCTATATAATCTCTTCGTGGGTCTCTAAATGTTTGCAGGGCCTGCAAAGTAAATATAAAAGCATTCTAAAGATGACTTNTAATACTCATTTTATTCTTCCTTTGTACTTTTGTAAAGGGTCTNTTTTAAGAGTGCACCATAGTGGATCTGGAAGTGACTACAACAGAAGACAGCTTCTTGTGGAAAGCAAGCTTCATTTCGACATTTCACTTCTTTACCGTTTCCTTCCCGCCTTCCATCAGAAGCATCCATCAGGGGGCTGTTAAAGCACAGGGGATGTGTGCTGTGAAAATCTGTTCACCTTTGATAGCCAGGAGCAGAAGTTAGTCAAAGGTGACCTTTTCTTCTATTGTGCAGCTCTGCTGAGGAGCCTGCCTTTTGAACTTCAGCAACTTAGCTTCTTCCACTACACAGGTCTCTCAATGGCTAAAATGTGGTGGCACAGCATGCAAGTTAATTACTCCTCATTGTGAAAATCTATAAAGTCTTCCTTTCAAAACAATTCACAGTGAGTGGTATGGAACATGCCTTCAAAGATTAGACAGCAGTTTTAGAGGCCAGCAAA
>LZPO01044945.1:0-14579 GCA_001675575.1 Neotoma lepida | reverse complement strand
CAAAAACCCACTGATTCATTTTTAATTGGCATGTGGTTGCTCTGTCTTGCCAGTTCTGTCTCAACTCAATGCATCTAAGGTCTGTGATAATCCTTGAGGACCCTTGAGTCTACTAAGGGCCATCACATTTCACTGAACTTTGAATGTTGGGCAAGTTACACCAATCTGTGTTATCTTGGCAATAAAAATATGAGGCCCTNTAGAGGAGAATCTTAATTCCTTCTTCTCATTTTTGGAATCAACATTTATTCTCCTTTCCTTCATTTAATGAAATAAATGCTTGGAACAGTAAATGTTTCTCTTGGGTTGACCAGTTGTCTGGCTGCCCATTCAGCTTCCTCAGATATTATAATCTGGTGAGACAGCCCTTCACTTGATGACTTCAATCTAAAAAAGACACAAATGATAAATTTTAATTAAAGTTCCTAAGCATCTAATATGTAGTGGATACAGAAGGCTGGTTTTCAGATATACTCTCAACTAGTCCGTATTTCAAACACATGAACATGGTTTTTCTAGAGATGGAATCAGGCAGCAGCCTAAGGTTGTTTTCTAATCTTTTCATTTTACAATAAAATGTGGTCATGATGGACTGTGGGTTAAACTCAGATAGCCTGAGTCCATACATCCACACTTTTTTTTCTGTTACAATTTTGAATCAACAAATTTATTAATAGACCTCTTTTTGATGTTTGTTATTTTCATTTTCTAAAATTAATAGTTTGGATTAAAAATTGCTTCTTTAAAAACTTTTTTTCCTTTCATTGAAAATAGATTCCTTTCTNATACAATATATTTTAATTATAGTTTCCCTTTCCTCTACTNCTCTCAGTTTCTCCCCCACTTCCTTCTGGATCAACTCCCTTTCTCATTAGAAAAGAACAGGTTTCTAAGAGATAACAACCAAACTTGACAAAAATAAAATATAATAAGATGAAACGAAATCATCACATTGAGGCTAGACAAGGCAACCCAGAAGAAGGAAAAGTGCTCCAAGAGGAGGCATAAGAACCAGAGGCCCACTTGTTCACAACTTAGGAGGCCCTTAAAAATACTAAGCTGAAAGCTTCACCCAGAGGACCTGGTGAAGACCTGTGTACGTGCTACGCTTGATGCTTCTGTCTCTGTGAGTTCACATGAGCCTTGANAAATTGATTCAGAGGGCACTGAAACTTCCTAAAATATATGAAGGAGATCCTAATGAGGTTTCCTAATAATGGAGGATACAGAGTCCCAACTGGACATCTCTTGTCACCAAATGAGTCTTTCAGTACTGGGACTGGATTGCATTCAATTGAGTTGTTGGCCAAGGCNAGTCCCATGGAAATCCCCAAACAAAGCAGACTGTTGCTAAGAGTATAGGTTACTCTCAGCAAACTGACGGTAGGGCCCTGCCCCATTGCTGAGGACAACCCCCATCCAACTCATTGAATGAGAAGTCAAGAGGGTGTCTACATGGAGCCTTCACCCCTATGTTCCAGTGTCTTTAGTGCAGGAAGGTACTCTACAGGCTATCAAAAGAAAAATGTAAACANCAACCAAGCCACAAACCTCTGACCTACAATCTGTCCTGCCTACAAGATATGCTAGGGCAATGGTGNCTCGGAAACTTGTGGGAGTATTCAANCAATGTTTGATTTGACTTAAGGTCCACTTCATGAGATGGAGCCCATACCTGACAATGCTTAGGTGACCAAGAACCAGAGACTAGATAGCCCAGAGACCTAAGGTAAAACCAAACATCCTGGTGAAAAAAGTATCAATAAATGATTCCTAATGATATTCTGCTATACCCATAGATCAGTGCTTTATTAAGTCATCATCAGAGAGGCTGCCTCCTTCAGTGTATGGGAACAGATGCAGAGACCCACAGCCAGGCATCATGTAGAGCGTTCTTGGAACATACAGCTCTAAATGGGATGTCTCTATCAAATCTCTCCCACCATAGCTCAGAGAACCCCAAGGAAGAGGAAGTGGAAAGAGTAAAAAACTTGCTTTTTTTTTAACTTATGAAGTCACACTATGACTTTTTACATAACCTTATTTATAATTTGCATTAGTTACTTTTTGTTGCAGTGACAAAACACTATGACCACGACAGTTTATAGAAGGAATATGTTATTTGGCCTTATGGTTCCACAACACAGGAGCCCGGCATGGGAGGCATGGTAGCAGTAGGTGCAGTGACGGAAGCATGAAGCTGAGAGCTCATTTCCACAACTGGAAATAGGAAGCAGAGAGAGTGAGTTGGGAGTGGCAAAGGGTTTTAAACTCTCGAAGCCTGCCTCCAGTGACGTACTTTCTCCATCAAGANGGCACCTCCAAAACCAAACAGCATCACCAAATGGGGACCAAGTGTTGAAATAAGTGAGTTCATGGGAAGACATTCTTAGTCAAACCAGTACATGATTTTAAAATGTAGACTTTTACACGTGGTGAATAACTTGTGTTTCTTTGTAAACTAAATTACTTATTGAAAAATAATGTTAAATATGTCTCCATATATATCTATATACATGCGTATATTTGTGACAGGGAAAATTTTTAACACTTGAAATATATCACTTAGTTTAGTTATCCATGAACCTATGATGTAGACACTGTTTTTTCACTTTTACAAATAAGACAGCAGCAATGGAATTTAATGGTTATGGGGAAGAAGTGCCANACTCAAGTCCAGGGAGCTCGTCTCCAAATTCTACATGCTGAACCTTTATACGGCTCCCCCTCTTCCTAACGTATGACTTACCTAGTTTAATTATTCTTTCTTCAGAGAGATATAATATAAGGTTTATGAATTTAGTGCCAGTATCCATTTCCTAGGAAGAATGCCACAGCACCTACCAGAGAAACACTTCAAAAGTTCAAGATGAGCTGGATTTCCGATGGAATCAGATAAGATGGTTTTGTTTTTTGAGACAGCATTTCACTATGTATCCTGGTTGGCCTGGAGCTCCATATGTTTAGCATGTCAGTCTCAAACTTTTGGCAATCCTCCTATCTCTACCTCCTGAATATTTAAAAGCAGCTAGTAATTAGTACTCAATTAGTAATACATTCTTAAAAGAGGAAAAAAAATCTTCAAATTGCCTTGTATTGATTTTTGCATCTATCCGTGTCTTAGGAATTGTATATTTACATGTTTATTATAGTATTCAATAAAATTTAATTTTATTTCAAATTTATTTCTTCTTGAATAGCACCAAAGGTCAAGCTGTCATGGGATGCTTGGATACTGCCAATGTTTGGCTTTGCTTCTTTCACTGGGTTTCTGATCATTCAGTTTGAAAGTCAAACATAATGTAATATTGGAAAGCATCTGCAGGGCCAGACCCTGCCAAAACTGACTACACCATTCATAGTGGAGTAACGAGAAATACATCCAAACCACCAAAATGTTTTAGTCTTCATGTTGAAAAGACCTAAACTGAAGAAAAATGGTATGATATTCTCAGTTTAAGCAGGGTGTGAAGGCTTACTAAAGGAATTTAGGTAAGCTGAATTTTCAGTCCCATTAAAAAACATTTCCTNATACCATATTTGTGGAGCTATGTTATATAAGTTCACTCCAAACATTTTTCCTACTTGGACTATTACTGTTCTTTGTTTTCTTGGAAGCAACTGACATTCAAAATACAGACCAGCTCAGCTCCATCTTCAGTTAGGAGTTTTCCTTCATCTTTAGAAANGTGGCTCAAAATTTATTAGACACTTCAGTGGGCACTAAGAACGTTGTTTTAAAAATGTACAGCAAACCTGGCAGTGGTGGTGCACGCCTTTAATCCTGGCACTCAGGAGGCAGAGACAGGTGGATCTGTGTGGGTTTCAGGCCAGCCTGGTCTATAGAGCAAGTTCCAGGACAGCCAAGGCTACACAGAGAAACCCTGTCTCAAAAAAAAAAAGAAAAGTTAAAATGTACAGCAAGTTGCACTAAAATTTTTTCTTAAATTCCTGTGGTCTCATTCTGGTAAGAATTGTTTGCATATTTTTTCTTACTGTTCTGAAAATAAGTGGAAAATGGTGCAGAATTTAACAGATAAAAACATTCAATGCATTGTCTATTTTCTTAATATTGGTATGCTCTCTAATGATTTCAGACGTTGAAGAGCGCCATGTCATATTTTAATTCAAATATAAGGCTCCTATCATTTGACTTTCTCTTTCTTCTTTTTTTTTCATTTTTATTTTATTGTTGTTGACTATGTTTTAGNAGCGTATAAGGACAAGACAGCCCAGGGTGGGTGTGGTTCTGAAAGGCGGCTGTTAGGTGCTGGTGTAGATTCTCCTGTAGGCTTCTGCCCTAGCCAGAGAGCAGAAATCCCACTTACCAAATTAATTCCCCAGTGACTCAGGCCATCCTCAGCTTTTGGGTCACTTACACCTACTTTTCCTTGGTCTTGGGTTGGGCTCTTGTTTTGGATTGTTTATTTTATTCACTGTCAGTCCCTGTACACATCTTTACTTACGCTCAGTGGCTTTTCATCAGGCAGCCCTGCTCTCTCCACCCTATGAACCTCCAACACAAGATTGAATCAGTCAAAAACAGTAAGGAATCATTCAGTCTGTAGAAGGGGTATGCTATGCCATCCTCTTAAATCTATAACTGTTGGCCTAAACAAGAAACTCATAAGCAAAGCAGTACAGTAAAATGACATCATTCTTTCTCTTTTTCTCTCCCTGATGACCTCCACACCAATCTTTGCTTACAACCCTCTTCTCTCCGCCCACAGCTCCTTGAAATCACCTCATCCTTTGGTATGTTTGACCTGAGAGGTGATGTGGAGCCAGCCTCCTGTGCTTTCTCCAGTGCAAGATCCACTCAGCCACCTCTACTACTTTGTTCCTAAACACTCTGAGATCTTTCCAAACTTAGGGTCTTGGTACTTATTATTCCCTTTACCCCAAATAAGCTCCCTTTG
The DNA here is from genome assembly GCA_001675575.1 of Neotoma lepida. NCBI lineage: Eukaryota > Metazoa > Chordata > Mammalia > Rodentia > Cricetidae > Neotoma > Neotoma lepida. The sequence goes on along the minus strand of LZPO01044945.1, from coordinate 9,660 downwards.
ATTATCTCATGCCCCAGCCCTTCTTACTATCCAGGTACCAGCTCAAACAATCCTTTCTCNGAGAGGCTTTATTTAAAGCTCTAGTCAGGAAAACAAACAAACAAAAACCAAACCAAGCAAACACGAGAAATCCTCCTATCTTTACACATGATCACTTCATGCACTTAAAATGCCCAGTTTCACTTTTCTTTTCTCACTCTTATCTTCTCACTGTATTTTAATTTCTCTGAGGTCAAGGATCTTATAATTCCCCCTAATTATCGCATATATTGTCTTCCAATACACTTCCTGGCACACTACTGAGTAAATCCTGGAGTGGATGAATAATCACAGCACAGCTTTTACTTTTCATATAGAGACTTAATGTGTGTGTGTGTGTGTGTGTGTGTGTGCACAGGCCTGAGGTTGATGTTAAGTGTCTTCCTCTATTGCTTTCCACCTTAGGTTTTGAGACAGGGTTTCTCACTGAACCTGCAGCTCACTAGTTCAGCAATACTAGCTAGCCACAAGTCTTAGGCCAGGGTCTTCCTGTCTTTGCCTCCTGAATGTTGGGATTATAGGTGTGTGCTGCCATACCTGGCCTTTTATGTGGGAGTTGGCAGTCTGAACTCATATTCTCATGCTTGCCCTGCAAGCACTCTAGTGCTTTACCCACAGAACCATTTCCCCAGATCCCACACAGTGGCTTCTAGAATCATATTTGTATCTATCTGAACAGGATTTGTACAAAGGCTGTAAATCACCTTGCATCAGAGAATAGAAAAGAAAAAAAAAGGCATTTGAAGGACTGTATTCACTATCCGAATAAACTGCTGATAATCTTTCTTTTTTTCCAAAATGACTTCTTGAAGAAATAAAAATTTCCAAAACTATTCAAAGAGCAAAGAGAAAATCTAACACAAGTTGTGTGGCAACACCTGTGAAATGTAGAGTTGAAATGAAATTGGACTAATTGCTTCAAGGAGTTTCTTTGTTTGACTGTAATCAAGATTTGGAATCATGTCTGCCCTGAATCTATCTTACTAGATTTCAGACAGAGAAAGACAATTACTTGGGCACAAATGCATTTTCCTCCGTTCCCACTGCAGAGCCTCGTGCTTTTGGTTTGATAAATTGCCTAAACTACCTGGCTGGCTTGAAGGGAAAGTTATGTTTTTACATTTATATTAAACAAAACCTTGTGCTTTCAAAATAAATCATCCCATCTGATGGTATTGCCTCTCTTTCATTTGTTTGCTATTGAGTGTGAGTTAAAGGTTATGCGCAGAACAATCTCAGGGGTGCAATTTACACGTCCAGGTAGCAGGGAAGCTCTGTAACCAATAACCAGCACTGACGGAGGTGCTGTCAGAGCTCAGATTCATTGCCTCCATTCCCAGAGTCCTTTTGTTTTTAGAAAACACTGAAATATATTCTCTTTTCTTAGCCCATGGGAATTTCTGAGATGTCCTTTAACCTGTCTTTTCACCACACAATAAATATAGAAAAGAAATAAAAACTCATTTTTAAGGTCACNTTTTGGAGAGAAGGGAGTAAGCACATAAAGTTATGCTGAATGGCATTAACTCTTCAGCCTTGAAGCCTTTTCAATTTGGTGTCAAGCATGGTGGACCCAGAATAATTTCTGTGTGGCAACATTCGCTCACTCCAAGCCTTTCCTGGGAAAAGAGTACACATTATTACATGCTTAGTTGGTGTTGTCTTTGGCTTGTCTAAGTTATGGGTCCTCTGCTCATCTTTCTCAGGGTGGTGAAGATTGTGATGGACTGTCCCCTAGCTCATTCTTCAGGGTTTTCCTTTCCCTAGGCTTTCTGAGTGAGCAGATATTTTGTCCTCTGTGTCTTTTTAAAGCAATTTTTAGTTTTCTTTTTTTCTGGACCCAGACATTGGTGTTTGTAGAACATTCTGGTTGATCACATTGCTATAAAGGAAAATCTTTCTGTTTTAAAATAAAGCGACCAAACATTCAATGTGCTTATCCGCATGAGTCAGTTTGTTCTGACAAGATACCAGGAAGGATGATGCACTTTCTAGATTTGTCATTTTTATTTCATGAAGAAACATATTAGTTGTATGCTTTGTTAATTTTTATAAACATTCCTTGCTAAATAAAAGAAGGCATTTTGGATACAAGCATTATTAGTTGGCAATAATTAGTTTTGGGAATAACCTGGGTGGTGGGAACACAGAGCTAGGCAGTATTTTATATTAATTGGGTCAGTAAGGTGGCTCTTATCGAAGGCCTGACTTCAGTGGACTGTATCAGGAAAATAAACTTTTCCAAGGACAAAACATTTGTTCTGAAAGTAGTTCATGAGTTTTCACTGGAATCTATTCTGGGAGANTGTCTCAGGTAGAGTGCTTACCTAGCAGCATGTNAAAGGTTGGATGGAGATTCGACCCCAGTCCTGAAAAACAAGAAAAATACTAAAACTCACTGCNATAAAGCAGGTGCTTTTGCTTTCAACACAAACTGTTGAGGTATAAGATGTTCCCTTACCAACAAAACATAAGAAAAGGGATGGCATTCCTTCCTCCTATCACCTTGGCNGTGGAGTTTGAGCACTCCTTGTATTGGCTTTGCGGTCTAGCAGGAAATTCCAGAGTGGGAAACCACATGTCAGTAGATTCCCCTTTGAGAATATGAGGGGTTGAAACAATGGCTTAGAAGTTAAGAACGCTGGCTGCTCTTCCAGCAGATCCAGGTATGTTTCTCAGCANCAATATGGCAGTATACGACTGTCTGTTACTCCAAATCCAGGGAACCTGACACCATCTGACTTCCTTGAGAACCAGGCATGCGTGTGGTCACATACATGCATGCAGGCACTCATCTATACTTACAGACTAAGAATAAATAAATTTTAAAAATATGGAAGTTCTTCAATCCTTGAGACCAAAGGAGGGTAGTTTTTCAAGGGAAGATGTTCAACCTTGGATGATTGTCTCAAGGCCAGTAAAATTTCAGTTTTCATGACTGAGCAGACCCCCATTACAACACTGTGAAATTCCATGGTATATGCACATAGATGAAGCCCACTTGCTAAAAACCTGGCACTATGAAGTCAATGCAATAAAACATGTTTGTTTAAAGCTTAATGACAGACACTCATGTTTGGAGAAAATCTTTTGATTTACATAATTTAAATATTAAATTTACAGGCAGTCAAAATTGATATTCTGTCATCTTAGCAACAATTGCATAAACCATTGCCTAAAGTGGTACGGCATAAAAAATATGAAGATCACTTATAAAATATACATTAGAGCAGATGGCCATGCAGAGAGCCAATTGGATGGAATAATAAACAATACAAATTAAGGAACTCATAGTTAATTAAAGAAGATTAAGGGCACATGAAGGGGATATAAAGACNGTGGGACCCTCTCAAACAAAGNATTAGCATGTTGGTGCTGTGCCATGCTCTCCTTTCCAATGTGTAGCTAATTGAGGGACAGTGATGGGCANGACAGATGAAAAGACTTCATTAGGATGCTACCTTCAATAACTCAAATCCCTTGATTCAACACACAGGGACNGCATGTCATAAATTCCTGTGTAATTTGGTCTGAGTATTCCTCTCTCCTATTCTGCTCTATGCATTTAGATCCCATTAACTTTTAGAAGGACTTTCATGCACAGCCGATAATAGGCACATTTCGTGGGTGTAGTGACTTGGAGTGTTTTATCGTCTTCAGCTCTTGGAAGCACTGCTTGACCGAATGTTAATTCTCAAGGGCTTTGCCCTTAGCAGGTACTCCTCAATCAATATTGCTACAATGAACGAAGNAGGTTGTTCAATAAGAAAAACAAACTGTTTCCCCTTAGATTTAAAAGCACTTCACAGGTANATTTCAAAAGGTCATCTGTTAAATACCATTCATTTTTCAAGATCCACCTCACATTAACATCTCTATCTATCATCTGTTCATTTATTCGTTTACTTATTTNTTCTATAGTCAATATCCATCATCTGTTCATTCATTCATCTGCTTAATTCATTCAGTAGTCAACACTGAATACCTATAGGGTGCTAGTTATTTTGCTAGATCTGATTAATAAGTCTTTATCCCTGATAGGTTCACTGTTTAGAGAGTCCATTGAACATGTAAATAACACACACAGCAAAATGAGAGAAGAACTGTAATAGAGGTATGAGCTCTATGTGAGCATAAAAAAGATTTTCTCCTCTGCTTAGTGGGGAGAGATGACAAGAAAGTTAAATTAAAGGAACCAGGAAGGATAATGTCTGAAATGAATCTATATGAGGACTTTGGATTCAATAGCCTGTGGACCAATGCTGGCCCCTCTCTAAATTTGGCATTCTAAGAATATACCATGCCTAAGGACACTTTTCTGTTACANACAAAGCTGCAGGGATTTGTAGTTGTGAACATGACTGTAGCTGGTCAGGTGGAAAACACATCGTCTACAGTTTCTGCAGAAGACGTTTACTGATACTTGGTTTGCAAAGTTATTGGTTTCCTGGGGGATAAAGTCAGAAGAAGTAGCACATCCAGAGAGCATGGTGGGGGTGGGGAAAGTGGGTGGTCAGAGCAGAGTAAGGGATGAGGGGAAAGTTTGTGGATCGCTATGGGTGGAGTGAGGAAGTCACAAGTCAGGAAGATAAAGATTGAAACATGGCCTATATCCCATTTAAAGATGCAAAANAGGAGTTCTCTGATGTTACTAGACAAAAATCTGAATTCTTTTGAGAAACTTCACTGCCTTTTGTGGAAGACCATAAAACATATTTGATAGAAATGTTGTATAGCAAGGCAAAGCATATAGCAAGGCAAAGCATACCCATGTATTCTCCACTTATTGGCCATACTTTAAATATTATTTTTANCATTTATCTTTATTTTTTCCAAGTACCAGAGATTGAATTGAGGGTCACACAGCACTATGTCATGAAATGCACCCTTGGCTCTGTCTTCTTAAAACAATGTAAAAATATACCTTTCCTTTAATTCGCTTACTGTGTTTCTTGTTAGTCTTGTGTTGTTTTTGATCTGAAATGCCCACTTTTCCAAATAAACCTCAGGGTATGTTTTTAAAAATGTCTTATGTGGTACATAAATGACATGAATTTTATTTTTATTGACATATAAAGGTCATATTTATTGTATACAGCCAAATGCTTTAAGATATATGTGAATTATGGAATATGTCAATAGGACTAACTAACATAACATATGTGTGGTGGGAGCATAATGCATACATTTAGTTGTGTGTGTGTGCGTTTGTGTGTGTGTGTTTGTGTGTATATGTGTGTATGTGATGGGTTTGTGGTTTTCAAAATGCAGTGCAGCTATCCATTCTCTCCATGGGGATTAGCTCTAGGTCTTTCCCCCTCTACTAAAATCTNGGTGTGTTCAAAAGTNCTTGATATAATATAGCATAGTGTTTGCATTGACCTACTCATATCTTCCATGTGTCTTAAATGTTTAACACAATGTAAACATTATATAAATAGCTGTGACATTATGTATTTTAGGGAATAATGATATGCAAAAAGTACAGATAGAATTTTACAGTTGAATCCACAAGTGTGGAATCTGTAGATACAGAATGCCAACTGTATTTTGCTAACTTTTATAACCAAGTTGTACAAGAGACACGTTGGACTCATTCCTCTATGTAACTGAAATCTTGTGTTTTGTCACTGCTGCCTCTCCAGTGCCTTATCTCTTACTTACAAAGTGAGACCCTGTGGTATTTGTCCTGCTGTGCCTGCCTAGCTTACTTCACCTAACACAATACCACCTAGTTTTTTTGTTATAAGTGACAGCCTANAGAGGTCTGCTTGTTGAAAGACTCTGGTAGTGAGGAAGGCTCTACTGTGATGGATTCTCGCATGTTCTTTCAAATGTCCTCCCCCAGCACACCCATTCCTGGATCAGCCTGGTCTCACTCTATAACACAGAGAACAACAGTCAGCTAAGGGCCTTAAAAGCATTNTGCTCTNGACAACAGCTAGAAGTAATCTATTTCTAACTGAGGTTACTCTTACTTATAATATAAAAGTGCCTATTGCTGTGGTACCTTTACACAATGGAGTATTACTTGGCAACAAAAAACAATGACATCATGAAATTTGTAGGCAAATGAATGGAACTAGAAAAGAAAATATCCTGAGTGATATAACCCAGACCAAGAAAGACAAACATGGTATATACCCACTTGTAAGTAGATATTAGACTTCCTCTTCTTCTTCTTTCTTCTTCTCCACCACATGGTTACTGGGAATTGAACTTAGGACCTCCGGAAGAAATGCCAATGCTCTTAACCACTGAGCCATCTCTCCAGACCCTCAAGTCATTTCTTATAGACTTAAAGTCCTTGGATGATCCTTTCAAACAGTGCTGATATTAGCAACTGCAGTATCATTGACATCAAAGTTTGTGGGCTTCCATTTTAGCTCATCTGAAAGTTTTCAAATTTTTGCTCCTGATCTTCCCTGTACACCTGATAAAAACAGCCACACACATGCCACAGACTAAATTTTGTGCTGTTTGAGATTTCCTCTACTAGATTCATGTGTCCTCTTTAAAATCAACCATACTTAGTGTCTTCAGGGCATGCAAAAGTGAAATTATGAGTTCCCATTGAAACTGTCCATGAAGCTCTGCTTAGATTTGAGGGCTTCTCTAACCTACATCTCCCTCCAAAGGCATGTCACCTGTACAGTCAGGTATTCACAACCATGACCCTACTCATGGTTCTGATTTTCTGTTAGTCATTTTTTTTTTATTGCTGTCACAAATTATCTGGGAAAGTCAACTGTTTATTGAAATTTTAAGTTTGCATCTGTGTTAATAAATGTTTTGAATCCATTTTTTGTGTGAGTTATATATAGTAAATCACTTTGCAAATGAAAGTCACTGTGTAATTTTCTACTTATCTAATTTAAACTAATTAAATTCAAAAATTCAATCTCTTCTCTCTCTCTTATCTATAGATTTAGGAAGGGTAGGGATGCAGTTTACTTGCAGTAAAATATTTTGCTCTGTAAAAATGGTACAAAATAAAAAAGCATGACTAGAACTCTTCCTGGTTCAAAGTTTTATGTGAGACTCCAGTATTGATGGAAGCTTTCNTGTGTTGCACCTTTCCTGTGTTGCACCTGGCCCTGCAGTTGGGATGAATCTTTCCCATCTGTGGTCCCGCAGCCACTTATAAAATAATCACTTAGAGGCTTAATATTAATTGCACACTGTACATGGCCTATGGCTCTTTCTGCCCTGTCTTTTATAATGTTCACTGATCTTTAGGTGAGGGAGTTGTTTTGTAGATGTATCCTTTGGGACTTGGCTCCAGAACTCTGCATTTTGATTGGTTGTGGTTTTCTGCAATGGTCTCCATCTGTTACAAAGAGAAGTTTTCTTGATGAAGGGTGAAGATTATACTTACCTGTGGGTATAAGTACAGATGTTTAGATTGTAAGACTATACTTANCTGTGGGTATAAGTACAGATNTTTAGATTGTTGCCATGTTTAGATGGGATTATGCTGGCTTAGTAAAGTAGTTGTAGGTTCTTTTCCAATATCCATGACTTCATTAGCACTGAGTAGTTAGCTAGGTTTCTGGTAGTAGGCATGATTTTATTTTTGTTGAATGGGTCTTAAGTCCAACTAGAAGGCTTTTGGTTACCACCAAGGTATGTGTGCCTCTACTTCAATCTTAGGGTCATTGTGCTATGATGGTCATTGATGCAGTTCATAGGCATCCTAACTGGGTAAGACTATTGGCTACCTCCCTCTTTTGGAAGCTTGCATGGCAGAGAGAGAAAGGGGGGAGGTATATGTGTACTGTATGAGATGTGTATAAGAGACAGCATTTAGTTGTGTGTGTGTGTGTGTGTGTGTGTGTGTGTGTGTGTATGTGTGTGTGTACATCTATGCATGCATTGAAGCCAGAAGTAGAGGTTAGGCATCTTCCTCAGTTCCTCTCTATCTTTTTAGACAGAGTATCTCACTGAATTTGTAGCTAATGATTTGGTAACTGACCAACAAGGCACAGTGATCTTCCTATCTCTGAATGGTCAGCATTAGCATTACAGATGCATGCTGCTATTCCTGGACTTTTACATGCTTACTGGGGATCTGAACCCAGGTCCTCATATTTACACAACAAGCATGACTGACCTACTTTCCCAGCACTAATGACCTATTATTTTGTATGTGTGCATGAGAGAGAGAGGGAAAAAAAGAGAGAAAGAGAAAGAGAGAGAGAGAAAGATAGATGCATGTGTATTCGTGATATGTGTGTATGTTGTGTGTGTGTGTGTGTGTGTATGTACATGTCCTTGTGCATGCATGTGTGCCATGGCACATGTGTACATGACAGAGGAAAGTGCTGCATATTTTTTTCCCTTTACCTTGTTTGAGACAGGGTCTCTTTGTTGTCCTCTACTGTNTATTCTCTGCTTCTTGACCTGTAAGCTTCTAGAGAGTCTGTCTCCACCTCCCATCTTCCCATGGAAGCATTGGGATTACATATGCTGCCTTGTGGTGATATTTTATCTGTGTCACTCAATAAAGTTTATCTGAGGATCAGAGGAAAAAAAGCCAGACACTATAGTAAACACAGAGGTCAGGCAGTGGTAGCACACACCTTTAATTCTAGTGTTTAGAAGGCAGAGATGCATCCAGATCTCTGTGAGTTCAAGGCCACATTGGGAACAGACCCAGGTGTGGTGGCACANACCTTTAATCCCAGCACTAATCATAGAGGTTTGGAGGTCTGTACAGANAGACAGGAAGTGACATAACTGGGCAGAGAGAGGAAGTGAGAGGCAGAACAGAAAGGCATATAGGCATGGTTATACAGGAAGCAGGTCTCTTTGGCGNAGGATCTCCAAGGGGNAAGAACGTGACTGGCTTCTTTCTGCTTTTCTGATCTCTCTGCTTTTTACTCCAATATCTGGCTCTGGGTTTTATTTAATAAGACCGTTTAGCAATTCGTCTTACACTGCCTTACCTGGATTTACATATGTTTTGGACATGTAAACTCAGGTCTTCAAACTTGCACAGCAAGCATGATACCCATTAGGCTATCTCCTCAGCCTATTCTTAATTAGCACAGCATCTACTCCATTATCAAAGGCAGGAGGTGCCTTGCCCCCCCTAGTCACTTTACATTATTGATGAGTAAATATGGTGGGAAGAAGGTGGTGATGAAAAGTGTTGTTTAAGTTAAAGAAAAATTCCTTTAAACTTCTCTGCACAGAAGTAAATTATAGGCTTTCAAGGTGGGACAGAAGCCGTCTATTTATCAGCTTAAACTGTCATCCATATAGAAGGCACAAAGGCCCTTGAGGACAGAATAAAAGTCATTCTTTTGTAAGGTGAGTTCTTATGATCTTTTCATTAACTCTCTCTTCTAACATCTAAGGATTTTTCTTTTAGAAAGAGAATTATAAAAAATTGAACATCACTCTGAGAATTCAGTTGTATTGGCTGATTTTAAATATTGTACCCTGAATCCAGACAGGTTATTAATTCCCATTATTAGAAAATATAAATGCCCTCTATCAGTATGACAGATTTTTAACAATTAGATTCTGACAAGTTATAAGCAATATTTGGTGAGGCGATTTGGTGGGTAGTAAGTGTTAGAAACAGAGGGAACACAGGACTCAAAAGACAGAGGG
>LZPO01044944.1:46212-58800 GCA_001675575.1 Neotoma lepida | reverse complement strand
GTGTGTGTGTGTGTGTGTGTGTGTGTGTGTGTGTGTGTGTGTACATGTGCTACAGCCTGTGTTTGGAAAGCAAAGGACAGCCTTTGTGAGTCTGTTCTCTCTTGCCACCTGTGCAATCCAGGCACTGAATTTACATACCTGCTCACAACCCACTGAGCTCTTTCTGGCTCTTTCTTTCGATTTCTTGTAATTTATATTACAGATTTAAAATCTTTGATTTTTTTTGTTGAATGATTTCATCTTAAGTAATCCTGTAGATATGTCCCTATGTTTTTTATTCAAGTCAAATGTTTTCTAATTTTCTGTATGTGTATATGGTATGTATGTGGTATTCATGAGTGTGTGTGTGTGTGTNTGTCTGTCTGTCTGTTTTAACCATGGCTTACTTTGAAGTATGTTCCTTGATTGCCATATATTTTGCAATATTTCATTTATCTTTCTGATAATGATTCTGAATTTATGTCAGTATAATCACCAATATATTTTCTGTACAATCTGTTAAAATTGTAGTGATTTGCTATGTAATTTGTTATACTGTGTGTGTGATGAAGATTCTATCTGTATTTGAACATAATTTGCATTCTATCTCTGTGTGGTGTTGTGGTTTGACATCAGACATGGAGATGCAGAGTTTGGCGTTTGCCCAGCTAGTTTTTGGGTTTGCTTTGGTCCACTATTTCTTCACTATGCTCCTTCCCCTCTCTTTTGGAACAGAAATGTATATTTTTTGCCATTGTATGTTGGAAGTTTGTGATCTGCTTTTTGATTTTGACTTTGCAGGGGTTACAATTAAAAGATTGCCTGAATCTTCAAAGAGACTTTGGACTTAAACAGAGTTGAGACTCTTAAAGACTATGGGAACTCTTGAAATTGTACTAAATGCATCTTGCATTATGATATGGCTACAAGCCTATAGGAGCCAGGGAGTAGAATGTGGTTGTTTAAATGAAAATGGCCCCCACAGGGTGTGGCATTATTGGAGGTGTGGCCTTGTTGGAGTTGGTGTGGTATTGTTGGAGGATGTGTGTCTCAGTGGGTAGGCTTTTCAGTTTCAGAAGCTCAAGTCAGGCCCAGTGTCACTTTCTCTTCCTGCAGCCTGCCTATCCTGATTTAGAACTCTCGGCTCCTTTTCCAGCACTGTTCGCCAGCATGCTGTCATTCCCACCATGATGATAATGGAGTAAACCTCTGAACCTATGTACCAGCCCTAATTAAATGTTTTCCTTTCTAAGAGTTGCCTTGAGGTCTGGCCTGCCACCTGGAGCCATGTGAGTGTCTGAGGGCTGTGCTACCGACCGGGCCATGCTGATCTGGGTGGCCTTCATCGCCCCCTGAGGCCATGGTGACATCCCGACCCAGGCTGCTGCCGAGGACCATGTCTGAGTCTGTGGTCCTATCACAGCTGTGGTCTGTGTTGAAGTTCATGGCCCATGTTGCCACCAGAGTCCATGCAGAGATCCAGGGTCTGGGCTGCAATCTGTGGTCTTGTTGGAGTCTGGGGACCATGCTGCAGCTGGGGCCATACAGACTTGGATGGCCTGTGCTGCAACCCAGGACCATGGTGTCATCTGGGTCCAGGTGGCTGCTGAGGGCCATGTGTGGGTCCATGGTCCAGCTGCACCTGGGGTCTGTGTTGATGTCTGTGGACTGTGTCACCTCAGGAGGCTATAGGAACTATGGTGTGATGAAATCATAGGGCCATGTTGAGCCAGCCCTGCCCTTTGCTGGCCCTGGGAAAACTGGCCATGCCTCTTGCTGGACACTACAGCAAGAGCGCTGACCCCAACCCTCACAGGAGGGCTAGCCCCACCCCTCACCACAGGGAGAACTGACCCTGATGGCATGGGCATAGGGGAACTGCCTCTGCCTGGACTGAGCAGCTCAACTACCACCAAGGCCCACAGCTGGGTTGGGGGGTGTCTCACCCTAACGTATACCCATCTAGGACCCACTGGAGATCTTGAAGGGACTAGTCCTGTGGAATGATATCCACAGGATCTCCATGACTTGGAGTGGCCGTGGAATATCCCAGAACAGTTTTGGCGAGGGTCCAGTGATGATGGTATACCACAAACTAGAGACCTTGAACCAGATCAGTGACTCATTACAATGGACATTTGCAAGTAAAGCTGATTGGACAAAAAGGTATACTGTGTGACACACCACTCCCAATGCCACCAGGACAAATGAAGAGGTGTGGGAGAGGTGGGAAAGATGGAGAAGCAAAGCGGTTCTTTGTTTTGTTCTTTTTGTTTGTTTGTTTGCTTGTTTTATTTTGGTTTGGTTTGATTTTGGGGGGTGCTGGAGGGGTGAGAGGAGGATATGGGGGCACTGGGAGGTGAGAAGAATTAGGATGCATGTTGTGAAATTCCCAAAAAATTTTAATAGATTAAAATTAAAATTTTAATTTAAAAAATGTTAATAGAACAAACAGCAAAAAAAGAGTTGTCGTGGTCATAGTGTCTCTTCACAGCAATAGAAACCCTAACTAAGACAGTTGTATTATGTACATCATTGACAGCTTACCATTGTTGGAATTTTCTTTCGGCTTCCAACCAGCTCCCAAATAAAGATAGAGACTTATTATTGATTATTAATGCTCAGCCTTGCTTAGGCTTGTCCCACTAGCTTTTTAAACTTAATTTAACCTGTTTCTGTTCATCTACATTTTGCCTTAGGACTTTCACTGTGTGTCCTACTTTCATGCTTCTTTTCTGTCTGTCTGGCCCCTGGCATCTCCCTGGCATTTCTTCTTCTTTATTCCTCCCCCCTAAATTCCTCCTTCTACTTACTTACACTCCCTGCCCGGAAGTCCTGCCTATACCTCCTCCCTCACTATTGGCTGTTCAGCTTTTTATTAGACCAATCAGGTGCCTTAGGCAGGCAAGGTAAAACAGCAACACATCTTTACATAATTAAACAAATGCAACACATCTTTACATAGTTGAACAAATGCAACATATCTTTGCATAGTTAAANAAATATTCTGTAACATTTCCCCCCTTTTGTCTAAATAAAAAGAAAAGTTTTAGCTTTTCATAATAAACTATGTACAATAAGAAAAGTTATTAAATAAGAAATACATTTACAATATTCAGTCCATTTGCATTTGGCAAATTCAGAGAAAATACTCCATTATCTGTCTTATCTTGGTGAGTCCAAAGTTTTGTGCCTAATTTACTTTCTATCCTAACTTGTATTACTATCCCAAAATTACCTTTTTAGACCTCAAAACATTTTCTTAGATAAACAATTAAAGCTTTTATGTTTCTCAATCTTATAAACTGTATATCTCTTTTGTGAGTTTCTTTTCTGAATTTGGTAACAAGGAAAACTATAATTATCTCGTCTTTAACTCCATCAGAGGCCCGAGAAGCATATAATATTACCTGAGTAAATAGGAAGTGCAGAGCAAACAACTTCCAATACTAGAAATGACANTGACATCTAAATGNCTAGACAGCGACCCATCATTCCTCTGCAACATTGGGTCATCCGTCTTNAGCCTACAGTCCTAGAATATCTGACAGACCTTTCTGTGAAGCAGGAATTTTGAAGGTCTGTCTCACCTTGGCATGGCAAAGTTTGGTGGTCCTTTTCCTTTGTGTCCTAATTATCCAGTTTCTACAGTATCAAAAGTGTCAGCAATTGAGGCAGGAGCAGTTTCTTGCCTAAATGGCTAGCTTTGCCATAGTGAAAGCAAACTCCATATGGAGGTTCTTTGATGCCCATCATCCATTTATNAAGTAGATTGGTGCTGTCAAGAGCAGATGTGTCTCACTGTCATGAAAAGCCTTAGGTTATTAAACATTTTAAATGTCATATTCTGTAGGTCTCTGAAGCATTTGAAGATCACCTATCTAATATATATGTTTAACATTGAAAACATACCTGACATGACTAAAAGTTTGATTGTTATAGACTACTAACTACTAACCTATATTTCCTAATTATCCTGAACAGTTTATAATAATAGTTTCAACTTTACATTCCATTTTTAAATGAGCTCCTTAGGTACAATACTTTAAACAAGAGTAGAAACATAGTATGACAAAAATAACCTTNATTTTGTATCAATATACAAAAATCCATTCCAATGTAAAATATTTGAGATGAATAGTTGTCTTTTTATCCTATATTCCTATATCCCCACTAAATGATAACAAACATCCATTACCCACTGAATGACCAAAAACCACCCACCCCACCTCTTGGGAATGTGTTCTCTAGACTGCTTCCTATTGTCTAGGGGNGACAGCATCCCCAGGGGATCCTGAGAAAATTGAGATAATGGTCAAGTCCTAAGAAAACTAGCTATAACACTTGTTGTCTAGTTGCTGTGTAATGGGAAAGTGCATGGCTTATCTGAAGTCTTTGCTAGAATAGTCTGTGAGGCTGGACCTTCTCCGCTAGCAGTCTTGAAGGTGTTCTGAACTCAAAATTCTGAGGAACCTGCAACAGAGGCACTCTGAAAGGCTGGATCACCTGGGCCACACATTTTCATTGGTATCTGGTCCTTTTTTCTGAAAACATACAAACTTTCAAAGATAATGTACATATCTACATTACACAAGAATGGACTGTGTTAGTGAGCCAAAGATGATTTTTTATTTTATCTTTGAGCAGGTAAAATACATCTGTCAACTTTATAAGTTTGTTTAAACTGTATAACTAAACCTCTGTCCGTGCATGTAATAATAAGTTGTGAAGACTCTAACCAACAAGACTTAATATTGCCTCATCCAGTCTCAGAGCTGTTCCCATGTCAAGGGATCAGCATATATGTCACCTGTCTTGTATTTTTTCTTGGTTTATTTCTTTATGTCTGTAGCCAAGATTTTTAGGGGGTCTCCCCGAATCAAATCTGATCTCTATTATTTTTGATGGATCCACAGCCTTTCATTTCCTGTGGAAACAAAAGCATAACCTCTGTAGAGCGAATCTTAAACAGTCTTATTAATTGAAAACACCAGGCCAGGTATTGAGGTAAATTCTGAATGATCAGAGAGACAGAACAAGCCACAGCCAACCTCACCTCACCAACTCCTCAGCTGATCTTGTCTCCTCATACTGCAGGCTTCTGAGTCCTCATCTGAATGAATCTCAGCTGAACTGCTGCTCAAAGTCTGAAAGCTTAAGAGGCCCCCTAGCTTCTGGTTTCCACACCTTATATACCTTTCTGCTTCCTGTCACTACTTTCTGGGATTAAAGGCATGTGTCTTTCTCAAGCAAATACATGAGATCTCAGGTGCTGGAATTAAAGGTGTGTGCCACTGGAATTAAAGGTGTGTGCCACCATGCCTGGCTGTTTCCAGTGTGGCCTTGAACTCACAGAGATCTGGATGGATCTCTGCCTCGGGAATGCTAGGATTAAAGGCATGTGCTACCACTGCCTAACCTCTATGTTTAATCTAGTGGCTGTTCTGTTCTCTGACCCCAAATAAGTTTTATTAGGGTACACAGTATTTTGGGGGACATAATATAATCACCACAAACCTCTCCCAATGCAATACATTTTTTAAAATTCAATTTTAAAGTTAAGGCATCTCTAAAGTATCTAGGTTAGTTTAATTCAGTAGTTCCTTTATAATCCTGTGTCTCAGCAGCTTCTGTTCAGTCATCAGCATTAAAAAGAAATTGAAGTCAGCAAAGCACCATACAGGATCCAAACTCCCTGNGTATTTTCCATCTTTATGTATCTTACTCTTTTTATATTACTTCACTCTTTTCTTTTAAGAATTTACTTATTTTTAAACTATTTTTTCCTATGACTGTCTATACCCATTTTCTTTTCGTTGTTGAAAGGTTTTTTTTTATGCCTGTAGTGTTCTCTGACTGCATGAACCCAACCTTAAACTGCTAAGCACAGTTAAGCAGGCCATCCACCGTATGGCAGTGGCAGTTGGCTCCTCTCCATCTTTGGGTCCTTGAGAGTCAAGCCTTAAGCCCACTGGACTGGCCAAGAGCTGCATTTAACCACCCCAGCTCTAAGAAGTTGGTGCCTGCACTGTGGCAGGCGTTTTTACTTAGCTTGCTGTTTCTACTTAGTGTGCCAGCTGCTCAAGTGCTCTGCTGCACAACAATGCCTCTTAAAGGAGATTTATCTGTTTTGTTGTTGTTGTTGTTGTTGTTGTTGTTTCAGCTTTCTCAGGCACTGTGTGGAAATTTGGGCCCCATATTGGGCACCAGTTTACATTTGGTTTCAGTGTTTTCTATCTTTATCTTGACTAATTACATGCTTACTTTTGAAAAAGTTATCTGATGTCTGTGCTTTATCCTTATTTGTTTTTTAAGCTGTTTATTAGATGCTAAATGCATAGCATTTATGTAACCCCAAATGTAAAATCCTCATTATCCCTTACAGCTCTACTTCAAGTCTCCGTCNAGTAATTAACATTTCCATTTCTTTTTTATCCATTCTTTTCAACCTGTGTATCTCAGTGAAAGTTGTTTTTATTTTTGTAGATGGCATAGATTATGCTCTTTTATTTGTAATTTGTTAATCTTTGCCTTTATATTAATCTTTATTATATATATTTTATATATAATATGTATATTCTGCAGTTATTTAGATGATTGATTTAAATCTATAGGAGCTTGTGAAAGTCAGAAGAGGTGTGAGATCTTACAGAACTGGAGTTTTAGACAGTTGTGAGCCACCATGTCGGTTCTGGGTACTGAACTGGTGTCCTCTGCCAGAGAAGTCAGTGCTCTTAACTGCTAAGCCATCTCTCCAGCACTGCTGTCCTATTAGTTTTTATGCTGTTTATTGAAGTGATTACTCTAAAATTTATAGTATACATTTTTAATCTACTATAACTTGTTTGCAAAATTGCATAATATATTTTTTGCTTTAATGTAGTTTTCTGTGTAGAACCTTGTATTTAAACACATTTGGGTTTCTTTTTTTTTTTTTGCATTCTTAAACTATGTATTGTGTGACTCATTTGTGTCATTTCCTTGCTGTAATTTTGTTTATAGCAACACTTGATAGATACTTATTTATAATCTTACACTCTATAAATGATACTAAAGTAAATATAAATGTGTAGAAATTTTTCATAACATTTACCTACAGTTAGAATTTCTAGACCTTCTTATGCATTACTTTTAACTTACTAGACACTGTTAAATTTTTTCCACAATAGTTTTACCAATTTACATTTCATACCAATAGTCTTACATAATTCCTTTTATCTAGTTTTTTTTTTTTAACCAATAATACATTTTGTTTGAGCTTTAGATTTTTCATTATAATGACATCTAGGATAAGATCCATTATCAACAACCAGTAACCACCACAAAGTTCAGTTCCTGGTATTACTGTCTGGTATTTGTTATGTGGGTCAAAGTTCATTTCAAAGCAAAAAGTTTTNACTTATTGACAGCATTTACCTATTTAGTAAATTTTCTTGCTTTTCCTTCCATTCTTTCTAATTATTTATGCTATTATTATACGAGTTTTTTTTAAACATCTCTAGAAGTTGAGTAGGTTGCATTACTTTTAATTATTTTTTTTAACTTCTGTGATCATGANAGGATATGAAAGAGTTCCTGTTTGCTGTGTTTTGTCTTTAAAGTGGGCATAGGGGAACTGGAGCTACTAATCCTTTGATTTCCTTTTTAAAGCTACCATGTAGTTCTTGCATCATAGATTTCTTTTTGAACTCTCTTAATACTATGTACTTCTTAATTACAGTGTAGACTTGTCACTGCTGGTGGCTTTTATTTTTCATTCAAATTTTCTTTCCCTTTGCTTTCAAATTATTTCTAGGTTGAGAACAAAACACTCAATGTTGCTTATATCAAAAATTTGGTCTAACTTGGGTCCTTTTCACTATAACATTTTTTTTACTTGCAGTTACAAGAAGTTGATGTCTCTGGAATTAACTGACGCTGATATAAGACCAGAATTCAATTTAAAATTAAATGCAAAAGGTATTACATTTTTTTTAATATGACTCCTACTGAAAAGTATTATTCACTTTTTNAAACTGTTCTGTAAAGTATCATTCTATTTTGCAGTTGTGCAATTATTTATGGTTGCTATTCACAAACATCAGATTTATTCTACCGAATAGTGCTCGCTGTACACTAGAACCCATACACAGTAAAATCTGCACATGTATGGCTCTCATATTACTTTGGCATTCTGTGGTAAGATATGNTAACTCTGGGACATATTTGTGAATATACAGTAGGATTTACCNCAGGAGAGTTTTCATCCAACCCCTCCCCTCTTGTTACATTCTGTCTTTAAAGAGCAAGTATGTAAGCAATATGAAAGGGATTGAATGAATATTTTGGAGCTTAGATTCACGTAATCTAAATTCACATGCCAGCTCTTTAAGAGTGTACTAGGAAGTAATCTGTTCAGCACTTGGAGACCATATAGGTCCCTGATTCCATGGAAGAAGAGTTGGGGTCAACCCCTCNTACTAGGGAGACTAGATGTCCCTAATGCTAGTCTGCTCTGTATTTGACACTATAANGAAGGCCTTCTGAGACATTTCTCTTAAATTGTGTTTATTTTCACAGTGCATATCAAGTATACTAAGCAAGGTTATTCATTAAAAATCTCATAAAATACAAAACCATGAAGGATAGTAAAACTCTATTTTATGATAAACACACAAGTTTACTATTCATACAAAAACTAAATTCTGTCGTAGACTGAATTCCCACTACTTTCAAACTTACCTCAACCTTCTTTCCTCTTGAAGTCTACTTACTGGAAAGTATCAAGTAGTTTAGTCTGGTTCCTCATTCCATTTCATTGTTGAAATAGCACCATAATTATTAAGTTTATTAGATAAATGCTTCTTAAATCCCGTCATCTCAAGAGTACAAATCAAAGAAACAAACAAAAACCCCCAAAACAAAACAAACAAACAAACACTCAGGTGTCCATTCAATAGGTAGGTTTGTGGTGGTACCCAAGATTCTGCATGTCTCCTAAGTCTCTGGTAGGTGCTAATACTTCTAGTCTATGGACTGCACTTGGAGTAGCAACTCATTAGATAACTATGTTGACTAGTATATGTCTGAACTATTTAATATGGTAGACAGTAGCCANACATAGTTAAATTTGCACTAACATCAAATAACCTTTAAGGCTCAGCTGTTGGTCAGTCAGACAACAGTACTTGGTGTGTGGCAGACCATGCATGTACTGCTTTTGGCTTAGGAGGTTCTACTGGACAGTACTGACTTCATGTACAATATAAATACAATTATTTATGTAAACTATATTTTAACCTGGAAAATTGCTATTCCTGACGAATTCCAGGATTTTCAGATCTGTTTTGCCATTATGCTGTCAAAGTTAATTTACTTAATCAAATAAAATCATACATGGTTGAATGAAAGTCTTCTGGGTTAGAGGAATCTTCAGTTTCTTCTACTTAGAAGCATGCTCCTTTTGTCTAGAGTTTTTGATAGCTAGACAGAAAGCAGCATGCATTTTGAGCACTGACATGATAAAATTCTTCTGTACTTCATTCCTTGAAATAGTTCCTGACTTACAGGAACTTAGGGTGCAATGTGAGAGACCACATAGAAGAACAACATTAATGTGGATTGTTTTGACTTCTCCAAATTCATTTTCAGATGAAATGCCCATCTTCAAACTTGATTATAATTATTTCTATCATCTGCTTCATATAATAATTATTTCTGGTACTGACATTGTCCGACAAATATTTGATGAGGCTATGCCACCCACTCTTTTGAAAAAAGAACTGCTTATACACAAGAATGTGCTGGAACCCTACTACAATCATCTTTGGACCAATCACCCTTTGGGTGGATCATGGCATCTGCTTTATCCCCCAAACAAGGAGCTACCACAGTCCAAACAGTTTGACTTATGCCTCTTATTAGCGCTCATTAAACATCTGAATGTATTCCCTGCACCCAGAAAAGGCTGGGATATGGAACCACCGTCTTCTGATCTCTCTAAGTCTGCAGACATTCTGAGGCTCTGCAAGTACAGAGATATCCTCCTCAGTGAGATTCTGATGAATGGTCTCACTGAGTTACAGTTCAATTCAATTTGGAAAAAAGTTTCTGATATTCTTCTGCGCCTTGGGATGAAACAAGAGGATATTGACAAAGTCAAGGAGAATCCCATTGAGAATATCTCCCTTGATTATCATCAGCTGTCCATTTATCTAGGCATACCAGTACCAGAAATCATCCAGAGGATGTTATCCTGCTATCAACAAGGTACTAAATAATTACTTCATTAGCCAGCAAACCATTTTTGAGTATCTGTTCTGTGTTTAGGGATACTTTGTTTTCCTATTTAGTGTTTTAGAGGCTTTTATTCANTATGAGAAGACAACTAGACAAGAACCCTTGATCTATAATTTAGAGGCCATAAAAATTACATCTACTCAAATTGTGTGAATATATATAGATACATATATTTGAGGAAAGGGCTTGAGTGCTTACTAAGTCTAGAGCCTTTCACACAATTTTCACTTAAAGAACTTATGGTCAAATATCTTTAACAGAGGCTTTCATGGTGCCTTTTTTCTTTTTTTCTTAATTATTAANGTTTCAGTTTTCATTTACAGGTCCAACAACATCCATTGTCCACACTATGTCTTCGTGAAGATTTTTTTTCTTTTTAACCTTTACTGTTTAATCTCTAGGGTCTAATACAGCCTGTTACGTTTNATAGATGCTCAGTAGACTAATAGACAAGGAAAGGGAATGATATCATGTTCAGGGTAAATTGTATGGCTTGAAATTGTATGGCTTCAGTAGAAATGTGCTGGTACGTTTCATGTATATTCCTTCGTAGTCTTAGACTAATAATTGTAGGAGAATGTTTTGTCTTGTCCCGACCANCTCCCGCCAGGCTCCCACAGCCACTCAGACCCAAGTAAACACACAGAGGCTTATATCATTTATAAACTTATGGCCTAATGGCTCAGGCTTCCCATTATCTAGCTCTTACATCTTAACGCATTTCTATACATCTATACTTGCCATGTGGCTCGTGGCTTACCTTTACATCTTGCTTCTCCTGGTGGTGGTTAGCAGCATCTGCCCAGCTCTGCTTTCTTCTTCNTCTCTCTAGTTAGAATGTCCCGCCTAACTTTATTCTGCCTCAACATTAGCCAAACAGCTTTATTTATCAACCAATCAGATCAACACATATTCATAGCATACAGAACAGCATCCCCATCAAATAATAAATAAGATTTTCTGCTCAGTTTAAGATGTTTGTTTAAGTGATCATGGGCGTATCCTTGCAACTAATACATCTACAATCCAACTCCTTCACCTAACGCTCAGGGAACATTCCAGAAGAGGGTGCNGAAAGATTGTAAGAACCAGAGGACCAGGAAAACTGCTGTGAAATTTATCTTCCTAGAAATGACAGGGGAGCTTCACCTATGACAGCTTAACAATGTAACTGCTTAATCAAGAACTGAGAAGTACAACTCCAGTAGATATGCTAATATGGAAGGGAGAAGTCTCTAGAGGGGCCCCACCTCCAGACAAAAACTATGTGCAACTAAGGGACTGCTGAGAGTGGGAAGAGGAGTATTCCTCAGAAGTGAGTTCTCTAATTGGTTATCCAGTACCAAGTGGCCAGTAAATCTGAAATCATATACCAGTAACATTAAGTGGATTGAACAGGCTGTATTTCTATGTATGCATATGTAACANTAACAACTAAAGAAAAAGAGTACATGATTTCAAGAGGGAGTAAGAGAGGGGGGAGCTTGGGGTAGGAGAGAGGACATGGGGAAAATGATGAAATTGTATTCTAATTAAAGAAATAAATTGTTTGTTAAGCTCCAGGTCTTAACTATTATGAAGTGTTGTTTTTGNTTGTTTTACTTTTGTTTCTTAAATCATGGATTTATAGCTATTACCATAGTCAGATTGTGCCTTGTCTAAACTGCATTAGTGAGCAGTGCTGGTTCTTTTCTAGTAGTTATGGAATAGATTAATGTTCTATAAAGGATTTCTGGCCTTCCTTAATCCTGGTCAGATACTTGTTGGTTGTGCTTGCAATTACACTCCTAATTATTTTTTTCTCTGTTTGCCATAGGAATTGCTCTACAGTCAATAACAGGCAGTCAGCGTAAGTATATTTAAACTCAAAATGTGTAAGTGACCTTTTAATTCAGCATCCCTAAGGCATATATATATATATATATATATATATGTTGTTGACATGTGTTTAGATAAACTACATACTAAAGTGTACGTTACCCACAAACTTAGAAATTATATCATCCACTTCCTGTTGGTCAGCTGATCCTAGTCTGTCTTGCTCAGATTGGACTTTAGTGNGTGTCACAGGACTTACCCAAGGATGAGGTTCCAGATTTTTGTACTCAGGACTTAAGCAGGCAGAAATGCCTGTCTGCCTGCTCTGCTTGCTCACCTGTGCTGCTTTATGTAGCATCACCGTCTATAGCTCTGTACTGTGGGGAAGGTGATGAATTGCTGTTTTTCACTTCCTTTTTCTTTTTAGCTGTTTTTGTTGTTGTTTTGTTTTGTTTTGGCTTATGTTGTTGTTCTTGTAAGCAGTGTAGCCCAAGCTATGTTCTTAATCTACCT
>LZPO01044943.1:26246-49075 GCA_001675575.1 Neotoma lepida | reverse complement strand
ATCCTGCGGTCCAGAGACCAGCGTGTAATACCACACCGGCAAAGCCATGGGACACATGGCGACATAGATTTATAGAAATGGGTTAATTTAAGACCCCAGAGTTGGCGGGGTAAGTGTGACTCTCCTGGATACCCTCGCCATGTTGAAAAGCTGAGGTGTGCAGAGTCAGCAGCCAAGGCTGCTGGTCCTAGCCACTCAGTTTAGCAGTTTAAAATCTCTCCTGGTCAGAGAAGGATTATAAACTCACAATAAGCCAGAGTCATATAAAATAAAACTTTAAATGGTTTGCAATCTATGTAAAAATGTTGTAGGCNGGGGAAAGAAAGAAAAATGAATATATACAGTCATTAAAAAATAGTTTTAAAATTAAGTCTTTAAAGAGACAGTAAAAGTAATATAAAAAATAAGCCACATAAAGATNGATATTACACAAAAAAATCTGGATTGTGTTGTCTTTGGGATTTTTAANTACAGAGAGACATTTAATTTTAAAGGCTGCTGAATTAAACCAATATGTATATTTTAAAAGTATCTTGACTTCAAAACTAGGATCTAAGATTATGTTGCTTTGGAAAGGAGGCTCTGATTTTGTTTCCACAGGAAGCAAGAGGCTGTGGATTTGTTCCAGGTTAAGATGGATCAGGTTTGACCAGCCAAGACCTCCTGAGAGACCCAGATGATCCAACATCCAAACAGGTTCAAGGCAACTGGCTCGAAAAATACAACATCACAGACTATTCCAGTCAAGACTTGACCATAAGTCTTAAATTTCTTAGGATCCCCATAAAAATACAGTGCCCTGTCTATCAGCAGGAAGTAGCCTAAAACACTATGCCCACATTCCCAAAAAAATAGATTATGGATGTTTGTCTTTGTTTAGATTGTTGGCTACAAATTGTTATTGGTCAGTCAACTTCTTTCTAAAAGAAGAAAGGGGGATATGATAGAGAAATATAGGATATAGATAAAATAGGATAAAAGGGTAGATTATTGAATCTACTTTTAAAGTGCAACAACTTGTTTAAAATGTTTTACATTGGTATAGATTTTAGTTTATTGATACAAATTTAAAGTTAATTTTGTTATACTATATATATATATATTTCTACTCTTGTTTAAGGTATTGTTTCACTCATTTAAATTGTAATGGATAATTTAAAAATACAGATTAATAATTAGTCTTCTATGATAGTCAAACTTACAGTCATGTTAGTTAAGTTTTCTAGATATACATAGATATATTTCAATTAGGTAGGTAATCTTCAAACACTTCAAAGACCTACAAAATATGGCATTTAAAAATGTTTTAAAAACTTAGACTTTCTGGACAGTGAGACATATCTGTTCCTGGCAGCACTGATTTACTTCAAAGAGAAAGTTGGGCGTTGAAGATACTCCATATGGAGTTTATCTTCTTCTTGGCAAAGAAGAAGCCATTGCAAAAATAGCCATTTTTGCAAGAGACTGCTCTTGTCTGGACTACAGATAATATGTTGTGGAAACTGGACNTGCAGGACCCATAGGAAAATGACCTCTGAATTGGCCAAAATGGGGTGAAATGGTCCTTCAGGTTCCTGCTTCACAGAGAACAATGCCAGACATTCTATAGGACACAGAGAAAAATGACTGAGAAACTCTGGGCCTATAGGCTGAAGCTGGATGCTCCAACATTACAGAGAAATTTTAGGTGACTGTTCAGGCAGCCAGCTGTTTCTGTCATTCTAGATTTTTGGAAGTTGCTTACAATGCTCTTTCTGTTTACTTATGTAATATTATATCCTTCTGAGGTCTTTGATGTAGTTGAAGACTAGATAGTTATAATTTTCCTTGGTTATGATAGACTCACAAATATAGAATAGATAACTGTAATTCTTGCAAGATAACTGCTTTGTTTCATGTAATTTTACTATGTTGAAGTTAAAACCTTCCTTTTAAATAGAAAAGGGGAAAAGATGGGGATGTCTTTCTGTATGCTGTGAATATATGTTGCTCTGATTGGTTGATAAATAAAATGCTGATTGGCCAGTAGCCAGGCAGGAACTATAGGTGGGATAAGCATTCAAGGAGAATTCTGGGAAGAGGAAAGGTGAGTGAGGAGATGTCAGCCAGCTGCTCAAGGAGCAACATGTAATGAGATGCAGGTAAAGCCATGGAACACATGGTGACATATAGATTAATGGAAATGGGCTGAGTTTAAGTGTAAAAGCTAGTCAGTAATAAGCCTGAGCTTATGGCCAAAACGTTATAATTAATATAAGCCTCTGAGTAATTAGTTTATAAGTGGCTATGGAACCGTGGGGCCTGGTGGGACATAGGCAAAACTTTCTCTTACTTATTTTTGCTGAATTTGTCCAATGCAAATGGATTAGACATTGTTGATGTATATGTTGCCTGTATATATTGTATGTAGGTTTTATGCTTATTGTATACAGTTTTTCTTATATTAGTTATAACNTTTATTTTAGACAAAAAAGGGGGGATATGGTGATATTTTATTTGTGCTCTAATAAATAAAGCTTACTTGGAGATCAGAGGAAAAAGCCAGCTACTATATTAAACATAGAAGTCAGGCAATGGTAGCACATGCCTTTAATCCTAGCATTCGGGAGGCAGAGATCCATCCAATCTCTGTGAGTTCAAGGCCACACTGGGAACAGAGCCAGGCGTGTTGGCATAGGTCTTTATTCCCAAGCACTAGTTAACCATAGAGGTCTAGAGGTCTGTACAGACAAACAGGAAGTGATAGAACTGGGCAGAAAGAGGAAGTGATGAAGCTGGGCGAAAAGAGGAAGTAAGATAGCAGGACACAGAAAGNCATAGAGGTGTGGGTATACAGGAAGTAACTCTCTGGAGGCTGAGTTGGTAAGGTGAGGTTGGCTGTGGCTTGTCCCATTCCTCTGATCTCTCAATTATAACCCCAATATCTGGCTCCAGGTTTTTTATTATAAGATCGTTTAGCAATTTGTCTTACAGGAGACAAGTTAGTGGGGAAAATAAGTAAGTTCAAAGGCAGTGTCTTCGGGTTTCTATTGCTGCAATGAAACACCATGACATAAGGGCAAGTTGGGGAGGAAAGGGTTTATTAAGCTTATACTTCAGCACTACTGTTTATCACTGAAGGAAGTCAGGACAGGACCCCAAAACAGGGCAGGATCCCNGAAGCAAGAGCAGATGCAGAGGCCATGGAGGGTGCTGCTTACTGGCTTGCTTCCCCTGGCTTGCTCAGCCCACTTTCTTATAGAACCCAGGGCCANNTGCCCAGGGATGGCACCACCCACCATGGGCTGGTCTTTCCCTCAATGATCACTAAATAAGAAAATGCCTTACAGATGGACCTTGAGAGATTTCCTCAACTGAGGCTCCTTCCTCTCTGATGACTCTAGCTTGTGTCAAGTTGATAGACAACCAGCCAGTATAGGCAGTGAAGGATCTTCATAATATACAAATAACTCTTCTAGTCTAAATTCAAATAGCTGTAGCTGTTTTCTTGCCTCAGGAGATAATATGTGAGGACTGTGCAATGAAACTTTCTAGAGTTTTCTTCTCTTTTTTTCCTTCAACACAGGGTTTATCTGTGTAGCATTTGGAGTCTATCCTGAAACCTNCTCTGTACACTAGGCTGGCCTCGAACTCACAGAGTTCCACCTACCTCTGGCTCCCAAGTGCTAGTATTAAAGGAATGCGCCACCACCACCCAGCCCTTCTAGAACTTTAAATAGCACTGTTAGTGCATAATTGGGCATTCCTAATGTAGGATGTATCCAATTAAATACTCCCTAATAATTTCTGAAAGTTAAATTTTTAAATTGTCTTATCTATGGACATTTTTCTGTGGTTTAAAAGTTGTTCTAGCAACCAGTTTTCCCAAACATTGCACAATGTTTGATCTTTGTACCTTTTTAGCCTAATAATGAGCCCATTTTTATGTAGACTGTCCCGAGTCATGTCTTACATGAATTGTAGCTCTTCCTTTTTGGAGGTGACTAACAGGTTATCATCCGTATTGAATAACAGAAGCATGAAAGAAGGCTTTTCATCTAGTTCATGTTCCTTTTTAATATTATTTCAGACTCTGTCTCATACTTCATCTAAAGTTCCTTCTTCTGGAAGCTAGAGATTATAATCATTCAACTTGCAGACAGTTGAATAGTTGTGATTTAATGCTTGTGCTTCTGTTTTCTTTAAAAACTGATTCACAAGGGCTGGAGAGATGGCTCAATGGTTAAGAACACTGACTGCTCTTGCCAAGGACCTGGGCTCAATTCCCAAAAACACCCACATGGCAGCTCACAACTGTCTGTAACTCCAGTTCTGGGGTACCCGACACCCATGGCAGAATACCAACGCACATTATAAGGAATGATTCACAAGCTTGAGAAAATAAAAGCCTTCCCTGGTTTCTGCCCCATTATTGTCACCTCCTTCTGTGAGGGTTCCCATTCTCTTCTTTTGTAGCTGACCCAGTCCCTGCTCAGGTGCCACTCGTCACCATTCTAGAGGGGATCTGGAAGAATGGAGCTGATGAGGCAGACAAAAGTCTCACACCATAGACAACTTTATTCAGGGCCCAACACACTTTATACTCTGAGAGTTAAGAAGGTCATATGAATAAGGTTCTCATGACAATATAATACGATGATAAGGACAAGCCAAACAGGGAAAAGATGTTTTTCCATACAAGCATATAAAGGACAGTTTAAACATTTAATTGAGTAACAACAGCAAGCAATGAGTAATCTGAAGTAAACTCACTCATATCTGCTGCACCTGGGAGGAGCACATACACACACGCAAAAAAATTCTAAGAACGATTTTGTGTTTTAAAGAAACTGTAGACACAAGACTCTTGTGTTCTTGGGAGTGCTCTCCCAAGCATTCAGAAATCTCACATGATTCCATTCTAGGACCATGTTCTGGCAATATATTTGTTATTTTTAATTAAATTTGTAAAAAAAGAAGTACAAAGCCCTTTTTATAATATGTAGTCTCTTTCTCTCTCAAACACACATGTATTTAAAACATATATATATATGATTCCATATTTTAAAAGGGCTTTCAAGGTTTTTATTTGTATACATGAAAATATATTATATAAAAATATATACAGTGTATATGTCTTTACACTATTTGCATATCTGGTACCCAAGGAAGCCAGAAGAATGCATCAGATCTCCTGGAGCTGGAATATAAGTAGTTCTGAGCCATCTGAGGTGGGTGCTAGGAACCAAACATGGGTATCTTATAGCAGAAGTACTGAGGCAACCGTCTATTACCCAAATATGTCATTAGAATTCAGAAGATGAAGATGCTCTATGACTCCTTCTATCTTTTCTCANTTGGAGGTGATGAAAATCCCTGCTACATGGTNATCAAAGGACTCAATGAATTTCTTTCCCTCTGTGAATGGACTCTGCACATTGCTGCTTATTGGCATTCTTAACATATCTCTCTTGATGTGAATGAAAACAATAAAGGGTTCAGTTGAGTAGAGATAAAGTTAGGAAAAATTCCATAATGTGATATATACTATAGTTAAATTTTTTTGGGGGGGGGTCAAGATCTCTCTACATGGCAATAAGTACCCAGGATCTCACTATGTGGACCATGATAACCTCAAACTCAATGAGATCCATTTGCCTGTCTCCAGAAATGCACCACTACACCCAGCTGAGATATAGTTATAAATTATCTATCTTTCAATTAGAGACAAATAATGTAAGATTTAAACATAAATCCTCATATTTTGCTGGACAGTGACACATCATGGAATGCAACAATGTATTAATATCAATTGGAAAATCATTTCCTATGTTTGCAACATTTTGATTCTTTTCTTTGCTTTGTAATTTCATCTCTTTAGAAATTTTTACCAGTATGTAAAAACCTGTGCGGTGTTGTGCATGTGCCAGGCAGAGGACAACTTACAGGTGTGTATTCTCTACTTCCTCTATGTCAGTACCAGAGATCAAACTGAGGTAGTCAAGTTTGGGAACAAGTGCCTTAAGCAGGTGAGTGACCTCATTGATCCTTATTTCAGTTTCAAAATATTTATGTGTGTAGGTGTGTGGTGTGCATATGCCACAGCCCAAGTATAGTAATCAGAGAAAAATTGGCATGAGTAATGTGTGTATCCCAGAGACTGAACTANGATCATCAGGCTTAGCAGCATTCACCTTTACACACTGAGACAATTCTGTCATTCGTGTTTCTGAGAAAGTGTTAGGAACAAGCATTTAGTCCTTAGAATAACACAATTCAAAAAATAAATGGATGGCAGGATAAATACTATTTCCATTTGCAAATTGAAGCTGGCACTTCAATTGAGTTTATTATTCAAATTATTCTGTGCTCCTCTATCCTTGGATGACAATTTGTTTATACTTTGAAAAAAGGACAATATTTGACTGATGGAATGGTTCTACTAGTCTTACTTGAGCATTAGTGAGATGGCTCAGTGGGAACAATGTATGTGGTGTGCAAAGCTTTGCTGAATTTATGAGATTCATGGTGTTTCTCTCCAGGACTAATCCTATGATGCCTTTGAAGAAGACTGTAAAATAGGCATTATCACATTGACATTTGTAGGGTTTCTCTTCACTATTACTTCTTTGATGTGTTTGAAAATTACACTGACCTGCAAAGTTTTACTGCATCAATTACATTCATTGGGTTCTTCTCCAGTATGACACTTTTCATGTTTTTGAAGGCTTCTGTGACTTGCAAAAGCTTTACCACATTGAATACATTCATAGTTTGTCTCCAGCGTGACTTCTTTCATGCCTTTTNAGATAAATGATATGTGCAAACACTTTACCACACTGATTACATCCATAGGGTTTCACTCCTGTATGAGTACTTTCATGTATTTGAAGATTACGGTGACTTACAAAGGCTTTACCACATTGATTACATTCATAGGGCTTTTCTCCAGTGTGAGTTCTTTTATGTGTTTGAAGATTACTGCTACTTGCAAAGGCTTTACCACATTGACTGCATTCATAGGGTTTCTCTCCAGCATGGTTTTTTAAATGTTTTTGAAGANGACAGAATTGTGTAAAGCCTTTCCCACACTGATTACATTCATATTGTTTATCTCCAGCATGACTTCTTTCATGCCTTTGAAGATAAATGATATGTGCAAACACTTTATCACATTGATTACATTCATACGGTTTTACTCCTGTATGAGTACTTTCATGTATTTGAAGATTACGGCGACTTACAAAGGCTTTACCACATTGACTACATTCATAGGGCTTGTCTCCAGTATGACTTCTTTCATGTGTTTGAAGATTACTGCGACATGTAAAGGCTTTACCACATTGATTACATTCATAGGGTTTCTCTCCAGTATGAAGTTTTTCATGACTTCTAAGACTAGTGGAATGTGCAAAGGCTTTACCACATTGATCACATATATAGGGCTTTTCTCCAGTATGAATTCTTTCATGAATTTGAAGATTANAGCGACTTACAAAGGCTTTGCCACATTGATTACATGCATAGGGCTTCTCTCCAGTATGAATTCTTTCATGTGTTTGAAGATAACTGTGACTTGTAAAGGCTTTACCACATTGATTACATTCATATGGTTTCTCTCCAGTATGGATTTTGTAATGTTTTTTGAAGACGACTGAAATGTGCAAAGGCTTTACCACATTGATTACATTCATAGAGTGTGTCTCCTGTATGACTTCTTTCATGTGTCTTAAGATTACTGTGACTTGAAAGGGCTTTACCACATTGACTACATTCATAGGGTTTCTCTCCAGTATGGTTTTTGTAATGTTTTTGAAGATGACTGAATTGTACAAAGGCTTTATCACATTGATTACATCCATAGCCTTTCAATCCTGTGAGTACTTTCATGTATTTGAAGTTTACAGCGAGTTACAAAGGCTTTACCACATTGATCACATACATAGGGTTTGTCTCCAGTATGACTTCTTTCATGTGTCTTAAGATTATTGTGACATGCAAAGGCCTTACCACATTGATTACATCCATAGGGTTTCTCCCCAGTATGAGTTTTTTCATGATTTCGAAGACTAGTTAAATGTACAAAAGCTTTACCACATTGATTACATACACAGGTTTTCTCTCCAGTATGAATTCTTTCATGTATTTTAAGATAATGGCGACTTGCAAAGGCTTTACCACATTGATTACATACATAGGGTTTGTCGCCAATATGAATATTTTCAAGATACTGGAGACTAGTAAAATGTGCAAACTCTTTTGCACCTTGATTATATTTATAGGGTTCTACTTCCACATNAGTTATTTGGTGTAATTGTAAAGAGGAATCAGATCTAAAGTCTTTATCATGTTGATTATATTCATAGAGATCCTCTTCATTATTAGTTCTTTTGTGTGTTTGAAAATACCAATGATGGTTAAAGCCATTAGTAGATGGTTCACATTCATCACTTCCTCTTCCCATATGAGTTTTTTCACATCTTTGAACACAACCAGAAGAACTCAGAGTTTTACCACACTGATTCCATGCATAACATTTTTCTATACTGTGAGTCATACTACATGTGCAGAGTGAATCAGTACAGACAGAAGAATTCCCACATTCCTTGTAATCATAAGGCTTTTTTCCAGTGTGAGTTTGTTGATGTATTCCCAGTGTAGTTGGAAAACCAATTAATTGTGAACTTGCATCACATTCATCAAGTCTACTCATAGTGGGCACTACTAAATATCTTCTAACTGTNGTAGGAGAGAGGTACATTGCTTCTTTCCATGTCCTTTATGTTCAAATGGTTTGTAGCCAGAGGGACAGATGAGATACCTATTAAAGGAAGAATAACAAAGAAAAGGTTTTCACATTGCATTCACACAATCTAACTTTTTGTTCCTTGTAGAGATGTGGTATAGGTTTATCCACCACAACAACCGTCTTGACTCTCATAAACTGCCCCTCTCAATAAACTTTGGAAAGTCTTTATCAGTATATGAGCAACACTAGCTTTACTATGGACTATTTGTATATACAAGGTCTTGAACAAACAATAATCCCCCTAATCAATGTGTATGCCTATATGATACTTAAAGGTAAGAAAAAAAAAGGGATGAACAGTTCTACAAAATGGATCTCATGGGGCTATGATTAAAACAGTGTCCTGTGTTAACACATTGTTTCATTGTCTTCTTTCTTAAAGGAATGCCTTGGAAACATGGATCACCTACCTGACATTGAGGTGCATTGTTTTGTGAGTATTTAATAATCATCATAAACCTGTTCTGATTTACAGTGTTGCCTTTCCTTACAGCTTCAGGGCACATTGAAATTTCTTCAGAGATACAGCTGTATCAGTTTGTATATGAAAATTACCTTTTATGTCTTCTAGAACTTTGACAATGTTCTTCAATATTCTGGTCTTCCCATTTGTAGCCTAAAATATAGTAACCACAAAATGTATGATATATTACAAGAAATTNTGCAAAATTTAAGCNACTATTTTTGTTGAACCTGAGAACCATGCNTGATTTATTCACCACATTCTTCCTTTATCACAAGTAAAATCCTCTGAGAATATCAATGATCAAGAAATGCTTGTCCCCTTATTGTAAAAAGTGACAAAAAAACTAGCATTCCTACCTATAGCAGTGAGGCTCCTGCAGGTTTCCAGCATCACGTCTCTGTAGAGATTCTTCTGGGAAGGATCCAGCAAAGCCCACTCTTCAGGAGTGAAGCTCACANGCACATCCTCATAGGTCACTGCATCCGAAAGTATCCCATATATGTATGTAATAGAAATGGTGAGACTGACTGAATTGTAAAAGTACACTTAATTGAGAATAACTTACATGATTCTGTGTGCTCCATACATTTATTTCATGTCACAGAATTTCAAATGCAGTCACCAAGTCATTTTAGAAGGAAACAGAAAAGGAAGATCATGCCTCTTGATTCTGTGCCCACTGAATAGGTTATGGCATTGCAAGAGAAATGACTACTAACAGATATATAGAGAGACATGCAAACAGAGCAACACTACTGAGTATACATCAGCAAAATTGNATCAAAATTCCTAACTTCAAAAAAGAATGAACAAGATGGGCATGATGGTGCACAACTCTATTTNCAAAACTCAGTAGGTGAATCTCTGTGATTTTGAGGTCAGTCTGGTCTATGTAGAAATTTCAAAGACAGGCAGAGCTACATAGTGAGACCCTAACAAACAAATAAATAAACAAACAAAGGAAAAAGGATAGAAACTACTCAGGGGCTCAATCAAAATTCCTCCAAAGACTTAAGCATTCATTCCAGTTCCATACTCATCTTCCAGAAAACTGGAGTGGGCCTGTTTAAACTGTAACATGATATTCCTACAAACAAATGAAATTTTAATAAGTTACTGACATATCAAAAAGTTCTCAAAAACATTAGCAAAGGAAATGTTGAATAAAAAAATTAGAGTGTAAAGATGGATCAACAGTTAAGATAATGTGTTGCTTTTGCAGAAGACCTCAATCAGTCCCCAGCATGCACTTGGAGGCTCATAACCATTTGTAACTTCAGATCAAGAGAAGAAAATATGCTCTTCTGACTTCAGTGAACACCAGGCTCACACTTGGTTCACATTCATATATATAGGCAAAAGACTCAAACACATTTTTTTAAATTCAAAAAACTTGCCAGGTGGATGGTGGTGCACACTTTTAATCCCAGAACTCAGGAGGCAGAGACAGGCAGATCTGTGAGTTTAAAACCTGCCTTGTTTATAGAGCTAATTCCTGGACAGCCAAAGCTGTTATATAATGAGACCCTGTCTCAAAAAAACCAAAACAACAACAGCAACAACAAAACAAAACAACAACAACAAAAAATTAAGAAAACTTAAATGTTAAGCATGTGTAATCCATTGTGTGCTGGCTAGTTTTAAGCCAATTTGACACAAGTTCAAGTTATCTGAGAGGAGGAACCTCAAGTAAGGAAATGTCTCAATAAGATCCAGCTGTAGGCAAGCTTGTAGGGCATTTTCTTAATTAGTGATTGACAGAGAGGGCCCAGCCCACTGTGGGTGGTGCCATCCCTGGGNTGCGGGTCCTGGGTTCTGTAAGAAAGCAGGCTGAGCAAGTCATGGGGAGCAAGCCAGTAAGCAGCACCCTCCATGGCCTCTGCATCAGTTCCTGCCTCCAGGTTCCTGCCCTGTTTGAATTCCTGTCCTAGTTTCCTTTGATATACAGTGATATGGAAGTATAAGCCAAATAAACCCTTTCCTCCTCAACTTCTTTTTTAGCTGTGGTGTTTTATCACAGAAATAGAAACTCTAAATAAGACAAGTTGGTATCAGGATCATGGGGTATTGCTTACAGACCTGACCATGTTGTTTGGAGAGGACTGTGAAAGGACTTTGGAACTTTGGGCTAGAAAAGCCATTGAGTATTGAGAGCTCAGTGAACTGTTCTGTAGGAGCTTCGAAGATAAGAATATTGAGAGCAGCGCAGAAGATGGAGGCCTGGCTTCTGACATTTCAGAAGGAAGTAAAGACTCTACCAGACCTTTTGTGTGAAGAATCTATGCTCTCTTGTCCACTGGAGCTGAAAAATCAACTGTGATTAACAAGAAACCAGAACCACTGAAGTAAACCTTTGACTTACTGGGACAATTGATGCTGGTCGGCTGGAGCTGAGAAATTTGCAGTGATTAAGAAAAGACCAGCATCATTGAGGTGAAATCTTCTGGGCAGTGTTTCCTCAGAGTCAGTACACAGAAGCTGTGTTCCAGAGGTGGCTGTCTTTGGGTTTTGCTAAGAGCTGCTGGTAGCAATGGCTTTACAGCAGGTGACAACTAGTGTTCAGCAGGTCGACCCACAGACAAATAATTCTCTGATGGGGAGCCCCACTTGGCAAAGCTGTGGGGTTACTAATTGTAAATGACTGGTTGCTTCTGTCTGTAATTTTTCTCACATCCCACTACATTTCTTTCCTAAAAACAGCTATGGGCATTTTCCCCACTGATTGTGTTTATCTTGTGAAAATATTCCATCTATTGGGCACACATATAGCTGTGGATGGTTAAGAAGATGTTTTCTGCTTAAGCTGTACAATTTTGATGAATAGAAACAATACTAGGATATTTTTCATAACTGACATAGGCAAGTAACAGTATTCTCAGTCACAAACACAGCTAATTTTAGATATTAGAGCAAATTCAAAACAGAGTAGCTGCCCCTGCAGAGAATACACAAGGACAAGTTCCCATGTGTTGTTAAACCAAAGTCAGGCTGACAACATTAAGACATAATCCCTTGCAGTAATTGACTTTCTGTACATACCCCTACCACTCAAGGTTCAGCCAACTGCTTATTGTTAAGTCCTGAATTTCAATGTCACTTTCTGTTTGGGAACCCTACCACTCAGAGCTACTTGCTTACTTTACTTACCATGCCCAGTCGACATGACCTCCCTAGCCTGAGAGAAACTGTGTGACTTATCTTGTGTTATGAGAATGGGTCAGACCCTGAAAATGTAACATATAACTCTCCAGAGTTTGGCTGTTGAAGGGGTGTGTGTGTGTGTGTGTGTGTGTGTGTGTGTGTGTGTGCTGAGAGATGTATCTGAATGTATAGAGGGAGAAGTGCGCATGAGAGATGTAGAAGGGTGAGAGAAATGTGAGTGATGTAAGTAGTATGAAACAAGAGACGTAGTTATATGAGAGAGATGTAGAGAGAGATAGAGATGGAGAATGTAGAAGTATGTGAAGAGATGTAGCTGTGTGTAGAGATNTATGGCTGTGTGGAGAGAGATGTAACTGTGTGGAGATTTGTAACTGTGGAAACAAGGAAAATAAAGCTGTAGAGAAAAGAGATGTTACTGTGTGGAGAATGTATTTGTGTGGAGAAAGATGTAATTCATATCTGTCCTAGCTATGTGTGTACAGAGATTTTTCAAGATGAACTAAAAGAGAAAGTTATCATCAGAAGGCATGAGTGCTTTTTTCCTACCCCTCAGATAGAAGTCTAGCCCTCGCTGCACTTATGGAGTGCACATACTGGAGGCGGTCTTGGAGCTCTCCAAGAGTTCTAAATTCCAAAGAGTTTCTATAGCTGTGAAGAGACATCATCACCATGGCAACTCTTATAAAGGAAAACATTTAATTGGGGTNCCTTATAATTCAGAGGTTCAGTCCATTATCCTCATGGTGGGATATGGTGGTGTGCAGGCAGACATGGTGCTGGAGAAATAGCTGAGATTCCTACACTTTGCAGGCAACAGGAAGTGGTCNGTGTATGAGACTGAGTGAGGCCTGAGTATATATGAGACCTCAAAGCCTGCCTCCACAGTGACATACTTCCATCTAGAAGGCCATACCTGTTCCAAGAAAGCCACACCTCCCAATAGTCCTACACTCTTTGGGGGCTATTTTCTTTCAAGACATCACAGTGGCCAAGATTGTACCTTGCACTGGCAGGTAAACTTAGCAGTATAAGAGTCACCTAAGCGGTACTGGTTTTGAAGGCATGAAGGAGTCATGAAGGGCAGTTGAGGCTTGGCATTGTGAGAGGTCATTTAAATGGAGTCATGCAGAGAAGTTGAGGTTTAGTACCATGAAGAAAGCCTAGGAGAGGCTACTGGTGAAACTGCAGCCTAGTTGCAGCAAGAGGCCTGAGCACACTGGAGATGCCAATACCATGGGATGATCACAAAGAACAGCAGCAGCAGTGGAGTGGAGGCAGCTGGAATTTAGAATACAGGCTGTGTGTGCTGCAGAGGGTAGGGGGGCTAGAGAAGTGACTGGAGTCCCTCGGAGGAGCCCAGAAGACAGTGAGTCCCAGATAATTGGACATTGAGTTATTTATACCGTTGACATTTGTTTTTGCTTTGTTCAGACTGTGACAGTGACCTAGCTCTTCCCAACATGGGCTGATGGTGGATCTACACCTCTCCTTCTGTTCTCCAGATCCAATCTCCCCAGATGCATCCCCAGATTTATAGCAGAAAACCTGCTGTGTTCTCCCTTTCCTCTCTGACCCCATCCCCAGTGGATCACAAAGATCTCCAACTTCCTTTCCCCAACACATCCCAGTACCCCAGCCTCCAACACCAGCAGGCATTCACTGTAACACACCAGCTGAGCAGGCTGGGGAAACAGGTAAGCTAACTGAAGACCTTCACCTTCCTTCCTCTACTCCAAACCCAATACCCCAGGTCTCATCTCTACCTCTGCAACAGGACACGAGCTGCAGACTTCTTCCTCCTCTGCCCACATCTCCTGTGGATCCTGCAGATCTTCCCCCTCTAACTGCCCTCTCCACACTTGTTGATTTATCTCAGCCCCCAATTTCACCAGGCATGTCCTGCTAACCAACAGACCACTCCTGCCAGGGAAGTAGGCAGGCTGTCTGTGTAGCTTATCCTCTCCTTTTGTNCCTCTAGATCCAACTCACAAGTCTCATCCCCAGGGCCATAGCAGCCCCTCTGGAGTGGCTTCTTTTCACTGTCTCCCTCCATTCCAAGCAGATGAAATAAGCAGATCCTCATTGAACACTCTACTCTGCTCCCTACTGTGAATCCCTTCAGATCCCTAGCCTATCCCTATTCTTAAGTGTTAGCTCCCAATACCCAGCAACACATTTTATCTGGAACCACCAGAGAGGTTCCACCTGCATTTACCTGGAAATGCAGAGAGGAAACATAAATCAAGAAACAAAACATCACATCCACCCAACAAAGACAAACCCAGAAATCAGAACCTCTCCTAGNTCTATAACCATCCCAATCCCAGCCTAGATGCCTAGATTCCAGCATACAGAGACAATCCATAACAGTCAGGGCAATGTCTCCACTAAGGCCCAGCAGGCTTTGAATATTCCAACACAGCTGAAATACAAGAAGAAGACCTTAAAACCACCTGTATGAAATATAGAGGACCTAGAGAGGAAGTTAATAAATCCCTTAAAGAAATCTAGGAAAACACAAACAAGCAGTGTGGGGAGATGAATAAAAGAGTCATCCCTGGGCTAGTAGTGTTGGGTTCTATAATAAAGCAGGCTGGGCAAGCTATGAGGAGCAAACNAGNAAGCAACACCTCTCCATGACCTCTGCATCAGCTCCTGCCTCCAGGTTCCTGCCCTGTTTGAGTTCTTGTCCTCACTTCCTCCAAAGATGAACAGCAATAACGAAGTGTAAACCAAATAAACTGTTTCTTCTGCCAACATGCTTTTTGGTCATGGTGTTTCATTGCATCGATAAAAACCCTAACTACGACACAATGATTCAGGAGACTCAGAATTAATGTTATGAATACATACCATCCTGGAGGAAAAAAATGATACCCTCTGCCAATGTTGAAAAGTTAAGATGTGAGTAAAGCTCAGCAGAAGAGCAAATGTTTGACATGTACAAAAGCCAAACCCATAAGCCAAAAAATATAAAATAAAAATATCAGGCCAGAAAAATGCCTTTGCAAGGAAAAGCAATTGCTTATATTTTATTTCATATTATTTAGGGATGGTGTTTGTAACAATGGTGATAGCATTGAGAAGGAAGGAAGATCTGCATGAGAAGGAAGGAAGCTGCTGCTCAATTTCAACCACCAGAAAACGTATAATGACAAAGTGTGCTGATTATATAAACACTCTACGCCCATCCCCAGAGACTAACTTCCTTCAGAAAGGCTCCTCCTCCTAAGGGTTCCATAAGCACCCCAANGAAAGCCACCAGAGACAAAGTCATCCTACCTGGGAGATTTTCANTTCAACCCACCCCATGTTCACAGGTCATGATAGACTCACAGTCAACCCATGATATAAAATGCATGTAGTCTAACTTCAAAAATCCACATATTCTGTAACAGTCCCAACACAGTTTGAATGTCNAAAGTTTCTTCTGACACTAAAAGCAATCTCTTGACTGTGACATCTTGTACAATCAAAACACTAATTATATCTACCCAACACTCAATAGCATAGAATACATCTTTCCAAAAAATAAGGAAATATTGGACTAAGGCAAGCCTGAACCCCTGCTGGGCAAACACCAAATCCTGCAGCTCTGTATCAGACACCCGGGACTTCAGTTTAAAAGGGCTTAGATGGCTCTTTCTCACTGCAACTTCTCACACATTTTACACTTTAGCTAATTCCACTCTGTACATGCAGCTATTCATGGCAAGCAGGTGTCTCAAAGATTGAATATCTCAANAACTTGTGGCCTCAAAATGCAAACAAGACTTCATCAGCCTGGATTCATGCCATGAAAACTCATTGTCTCCTTACTGAGGCCTTGACTCTGCCAAACNGATGGCTGCAACAGTACTGAGCTTTCAGTCTAGAAGAATTCATAACCTTTAAATTTTGCATCTATTTTCTTTCAAGAAAAAGTAGCACATAGATGATACCACCACCCAGGGTTCTAGCTTTGGATGGATCTGGACAGAGCAGCTACAGGTTCTGTATAAAGCTGATTTCTGGGACTAGGAATCACCTTCCTTTTCCTTCCATNGTCAAATGCTTGNCTGGGTGGGCAATGCCCTTACAAAAACCTTTCTATATTTCCTAGGAAGAACGGGTGTCTTCTTTTTAATGGTNCTAACTACCCTGTTGTCACCTCTGTTTCAGCACATGATAACCATCTGAAGCTATCAAGTTCTCTGCCCCTCTTNTTGCTCCTTTTCATTATGGACCTNCATGAGTCATCAGTAATAACCATGCCACAGACTGACTGTTTTGTCAAGAAATCAGTACATTATTTTCATTCAGCCTTACTCAATTTCATATGACACAGGCAGAATACAGGCAGATAATATGTTAAAATATTACTCAAACAACCTGTCTTAGTGACTGTTCTATTTCTGTGAAGAAACATTATGACCAAGGTGACTCTTATAAAAGAAGGTTTCTAATTTGGAGCTTGATCACAGTGCCAGAGGATTAGAGCATTATCATGAAAGAATGCATCAGGGTAGGCAGGCATGGGGCTGACAGTTACATCCTGATACACAGGCAGGAGGCAGAAAGAAACACCTGCCTTGGTGTGGGCTTCTGAAAACTCAAATCTCATCTACAGTGACACACCTTAACAAATAAGGATACACCTACTCCCACAAGGACACACCTTCCACTGTTACACCAAGCATTTGAATATGAGACTGAGGGTGGTGAGCACAATATAAACCATGAAAGGAGTACTTAGGTTCTCCTAAGTAGAAAGAGATCTAGAGGAAAAATCAGAGGCTCTGTGTGTATGTGTGTGTGCGTGTGCGTGTGCGTGTGTGTGTGTGTGTGTGTGTGTGTGAGTTAATGGACGCCATAGGCATGCAGTACCCAGTGAGGCCAGAAGAGGGCATTGGATTCCCCCGGAACTGGAGTTGAAGGTTGTGAACTGCCNAGAGAGAGAGAGAGAGAGAGAGAGAGAGAGAGAGAGAGAGAATACATGCAAAAGGAAACATTGCACAGTAATAGGAAGGAGTCAGATCCTCTGGCTGGGTTACAGGCTTCCATAATATAACCTTCTCTTTCTCTACCCCATCTAACAATATAGTAACTCCAAACTGAGGTTTATGTCCCTATCTTTTCTCTGAATTCATGGCATTATCCCTTGTTTTCCTCCCTACCCAGTTCTCTCAGAGAACTGAGGAACCTTGGATCAGGTGTGGTGGAAGCAATGAAGGCAGTCTCTTGGTGTGGTTAAGTGTGACTGTTGGAGATGATGACATCTGGAAGCTGTATTTCTAACTGGGTAGAAGTGCCTCACAAGGCTACTAAGGTTTTATATTTGATTTAACTATTTTAACAAGNTGGATTCTGAAGGTCTTAAATTTGAGCCAACATGCAGAATCACAAATCTGTCTGATCACAGTCCAGACCATACTCAACTGGGATAAAATGGGGTCAAGTAACATCCTATGTCTGGGGACTGAGAAGTTGAAACACCTGGATGACAATGCTTGGTTACCACAGTACAATCTGTGTGGTAAGACACATGGAAGGACTCACCTGTCTCTGCTTGAGGCCATCGAACTCTTTCCTGTGTTACTTTGCTGTGTGGGCCCTACATGCCTAGGCCATACGGACCATCTTCTCTATAGTCATGCTGATGTCACTAAAATGTCATTTTAAAGAAAAGGGTGTAACACTCAAATTTAAATTTGAGCAGTGTGGATCTCACCAGCACTGGTACCTGATGAAGA
The DNA here is from genome assembly GCA_001675575.1 of Neotoma lepida. NCBI lineage: Eukaryota > Metazoa > Chordata > Mammalia > Rodentia > Cricetidae > Neotoma > Neotoma lepida. Next base: position 30,927 of record LZPO01044943.1, on the reverse strand, counting down.
ATGACCTCACCTTGGAAAGGAGCTGAGCTAACCTTGAGTAGAAAGCAACCATATGGTTTGCTGCCAACTTGTAACCTCATCACCATGGAAGCAGCCATGTGACTTGGCTATCATCATTTCTAATGGTTTCAGTTAAAAAGGTAACTACCATGTGACTTCTTGATTACTGTAACTACATGGCATAATCAAAAATGGTGACACCCATAAACTTCCTAAGTCTTCAAGTGATTACACCATTTATACTTATAAGGTGGCATTAGAGTTCCATGGTGTGTTTTTTTTTTTTTTTTGTTTGTTTGTTTGATTTTTTGAGACAGGGTTTCTCTGAGTAGCTTTGGCTGTCCTAGAATTCACTTGGTAGCCCAGGCTGGCCTTGAACTTACAGAGATTTGCCTGCCTCTACCTCCCAAGTGCTGGGATTAAAGGCGTGCACCACCACTGCCTGGTGCTTTAATTTATTTTTGACACATTGCTTCGCCTGATGTATTTACTGACTTCCACAGGGGAGTGAAGAATTTTCTTAGCTACATGCTTCCAACATTAGCCAGGAATCCAATAAAGTTCCTAGGCCTCTATAATGGTTAGAATTGGAAGGCTCATGTGAATTTGCATTAGCCTAGAGCCAGTCTTGGGAAAGCACACATCCAAAGAGAATCAAAAGACTAGCTGGCATGGTGTAGCCGTAAGTTTTTCTCAGGTCCCAAGTTCCTCTGGTTCCATCCAGTCCTACCTGGCCCCATGGTCCCACAGCCACTTATAAAATAATAATCATTCAGAGGCTTAATATTAATTACAAACTGTATGGTCTAATGCCTCAGGCTTCTTGCTAGCTAGGTCTTATATCTTAAATTAACCCATTTCTATTAATTTATGTTTTGCCACGTGTTCCATGGCTTTACTGGTCTGCTGGCACTTTGCTCCTTGGACAGCAGGCTGGCGTCTCTTCTGCCTCTGTCTTTCTTCTTCCTCTATCTCTCCTGGATTTCCTGCCTGGCTATAACCTGACTCGCCATAGGCCAGAGCAGCTTCTTTATTAACCAATCATAGCAAAACATATTCTCAGCATATAGAAAGATATCCCAAAGCATCAGGGTGCTAGACAAGCTACAGCCAGTGAGCAGCTAGGACAGCTGGAGGCTGCAGACACAGGCTACACTGGGTCTCAACACCTCACCTCATGCACCAACTCCATCTTGGAACATCCATACCTGTTGTTTTTCCCAAAGACACTTGGGACTCTTTTAGTCCACTTTGATGTCCATTCTTGTTTCTCCTCAAGCATGCCCTGGGAACCTATGCTTTTACTTTAATTCTGCTTGCTTTGAAATAAACAAGCTATGGGAAAAGAACATTCTAATATTACTTCTTTCTTCAGTTATTTTATATGTTTTCTGTGTCCTATAGTGTCTAAACAAAGAGTACTTAATCCCACATTGCATATCTTAAACTATACTGTACCTTTTCTAACCCAGGTAGCCTGACATATAGAAAGCCATCTCTAAAAGGGGAATTTAGTCTGAATCATTTCACGTTTGACCTCTATTTAGATTGAGAATACGAAAGGGATATATAAAGAAATATAACAAGGATTGACAGATTATAAATTTGGAGAGCAGGGAGACCCCACTCGATGAATTCAAAACATTGCCAAATCTACCAAAAGGAGGGTCAATCCNGGTTTCAAAGTAAATCAGTTTGTCAAGCAAGGCTTTGATTCATTCTCACATTGATGGACAATTGGTAAAAGGGCTATGGGAGCCTGAAGGTCCTCTCAAGCCAACGTGAGATCAGTTGCACAACTGTTCTCGACAATACAGAGGAAAAATTACTTTGGCCACNTGCATAGTCTTCAGCATTCAGCAGGAAAGTTTAACCAAAGACTAAAAGACTTGGTAACAACCTAAGGGATCACACACCACAGCCGTTAAGTGTAAGTCTACAGGAGATGTTACTTACAGNAATATATCTCACTAATATTTTCTTCTTGATAAAAAGATGTTGTCCAGATGTAAGATATCAGACTTTGGCTCACTGAAGCATCTGCCTACAGCCAAGGGAGACNAGCCAGTATTGTTTTAACATAAACATGAAATGATGNTAAATATCTCTTCTCTCNCTATCTAGAAGCCACATGGGNAGGNCATCANGCTGACTTTTAGCTCANNCAAGAACTTTCAAAGNGTGTGAAAGCTATGATGGGTTCATTGCTCTGGAGAATAACCTTAGAGGCCAAAGGAAAACCAGGGGTCTAATGGAAGAGGCTCTTGGAAGCCTATCAAGACAGNCTAATGGACTTTGGACATTCTAATCCTTCAAGACACCAGNCNAGGACCNCCTTTCCTCACTACANCTNACAGTTGGGATNCTATAGAGAGGACCCCTGGTGGGGTGCCNNAATAGTGCCACCTGACACTCCAAATANAGTTGGAAGAAGGCAGATCAGTTGTTGCCCCAATCCTGGAATGGTTACCTCTTCAGAGNGGGNGAGATAAGAACAGAATGTAGAAATTCGATAGGCCGTTGAGGGTAAAAAGNCCTCAGGGAAAAGGAACCTGTTGCTTTCTTCACAAAAAACCAGAAGTGTCATTGGAACTCTGAGCAGTTTCATCCTTACCAGAGGTCAAAGATGCCAAAAGTGTTTGGGAGCTCTGATGTCTGAGCTAAGGGATTCTAGGGGCTTTAGAAAGGAGCAAAGTTAATAGTAGTAACNAAGGCCTGTTAATAGAGAAAGCCCCATCATCAAGAGAACAGAACCTCTGGTCTGCATGAAGGTCTAAAATTAAATGGAGATAGGTAAATGTCTCNACCTAGAAACCAACCTACAAAGCAGGAAGATTAATCTTAAGCCATACTAATGAAAAAGATGCAATAAGTAATTCTATGTACTAGGGGCCTGCCTTGGTATTGTTGAATAAAGTAATAGTAAACAGGTACAGTGGGCTGGTGAGATGGCTCAGTCTTTAAAGGCTAGGCTCACAANCAAAAATTAAGCAGGTATACTCCTTCCCATTGCAGTTTCTTATTCAAAAATAGGACAGAGTGCAGATATCTTAATGAGTTTGAAGAAAAGGGTGTTTTTTAAAAAAACATAGGTCAGGGGGCTGGAGAGGTTACTCAGCAGTTGAGAGCACTGGCTGCTCTTCCAATGGACCTGGGTTCAATTCCCAGCACCCACATGGTAGCTCACAGCTGTCTGTAACTTCAGTTCCAGGGGCCCTGATGCCAATGCACATAAATAAAGTTAAATAAATTTTAAAAAAATAGGTCAAATCCAAATAAGAACAACAAAGCAAAAGAAGGCCGTGAATTTCAAGGCAAGGAATGATTTATGGGGGGCTAGGAGNGAGGAAAAGGAAAGGCCAAATGACGGAATTATGGTCTCAAGAAATTCTTTGAAAACATTGAAACAAGCTTTATGGCCCCACATGCTAAAGGGACTAACAATTTATGTTGGAGCACACCAAGGATCACTCAAACCCTTTCTCTTGGGCTGTACATTTTCAGCCAGAAAAATAACAGGCCAGTTAGGCAGGACCACAGCAATTTGTTCAGCTCTCCTGTTCTGGTTGAACTAGTGGAACTACTGCAATTTGGTTTCTAGAAGGAAATTCACTTCTTTATCCAAATTCTTGATTACCCCTGTATGTGGACCCCAAATAAACATTGATGAGGACATCTACCAATCACCTAAAACTAATCACCTAACTGCTCGCTGGNAATTTCAACTGTAGACAAAACAGGAATCCTTTCAACCTCATCTGGCCACATCCCTTTCTCTGCTGTGACTACACCAGCCCGCAGGTAGGCAATGGACTCAGTTCTTACACAGGTTCCTCTGCATCAGAAATCCCTAATAAAAGCCTGGGCTCCNTTAGGACAGTCATTCCCTTGTCTCTTTCCTTTTCACTGATCTGCATATCTGTATTCCCAGCACTGGGTGGCAGGGGGAGGTTTAGATGTTCAAGGNAATTCTCAATGACATAGCATCAGGCAAGCCTGGGCTACATGGCACATTGCTCTCAAAATAAAGAAATGAACAACCACTTGAGAAACATCAAATAAAGTTCTTTTTGTGTGTGTGTGTTTTGAGGCAGGGTTTCTTCGTGTATCCCTGGCTGTCCGAGAACTCACTCTTAACCCAGAATGGCCTCAAACTCAGATATCCACCTGCCACTGCCTCCAGAGTGCTAGGACTAAAAGTATGCACCACCACCATCAGGAATAAAGTTAATAACTGGGAGTCATTGGAGAATAGAAGTGACACTGTGGTGTTTGAATGAGAATGGCCCTCATATGCCCTATGACTGAGTACTTAGTCATCAGGGAGTGGAACTGTTTGAGAGGGATTAGGTGGTGTGATCTTATTGGAGGAAGTGTGTCATTGCAGGTGGGCTTTGAGGTTGCAAGGGCCCAAACCTGGTCCAGTGAGTGGCCTTCTCTCTTCTTGCTGCCTGCAGATCCAAATGTAGAACTCTCAAGCACTTCTCCAGGACCATGTCTGTCTGCATGCCACCATGTTCCTCACCATTATGACAATGAACTAAACCTCTGAAAATGTAAGCCAGCCCCAATTAAATGCTCTCCTTTTTAACAGTTGCCATGGTCATGGTGTCTCTCACAGCAATAGAACACTAACACAGATACTAACAATCTGTGTTCAAAAGAGGTCAGAATAAACCGA
>LZPO01044942.1:51924-64039 GCA_001675575.1 Neotoma lepida | reverse complement strand
GTAAATTAAATAAAAAATATATTAAAAATAAATACAGTGATTTATTTATAGAAATTTTAGAAAATGAAAGTATTAAGAAAAAATATTAAAATTAAAGCAATTCTAATTATTCAAAGTGGCTATAGATGCTTTCTTGCATATTCTTATAGTCTTCTTTNTATACATGCAACTTTTAAAGCAAATTGTGTCATATTATGTACATAATTTTTATATCTCTTGATTATATCTAGTTATATCAGTGATTTTTAAAATTTATTGTTATATCTCAATTGTATTCTGTAATGTTGGGATGCAACCTAGAGCTATAAACAAGTCAGATCTCTTCCCATCTAGGCCTTGGAACACCCATGTCATGTCCTNTTATGATTTCCACCTCAACAACCAAAAGNTACAAGTCCCAGAAATTAGAATAAAATTGTAATTCCACTATCACAACATACTGCCNACATTTCCTAAGTTCTACCATACATTTTACATAGTTCTGTGAATGTTCCACGTCAGTCAGCTAATTTAATCTTCACAATAACTCTCTATCAAATGTACCATTTCTTCCATTTAACTAATGAAGATCCTGGGCAAGCAGATATTATGTATTTTGCTGAGTCATACTAACTGGATTGAGACTCTCAGCCTCTGATAACTAGAAAAAAAGGGAAAAGGAGGAGTGAACATCTGCCATTCCTGTATTTTGTTCTCTATACTCTTATTTTAGAGGCAGATATGTGTACTTTAAGAACATTTTTCTCTTAAAATGACAAGCTATATCTGTCTTCTCTCTAGTACTCCAGTAACCCACCCTAACACAAAACATACACTTAATATTTTTGTGAGGCATGTTTGTGAGACAAATGAATGATCTCAATAATCCCAGTGCTTCTGTTGTCTTCATTCTTTCTCTTGTCTTTCTTATTTATTTACGTGTGTGTGTGTGTGTGTATGTGTATCAGTGTCTGTGTAGGTTAGAAGACAGTGTTGTGGAGTTACTTCTCTTCTTCTGCCTTTAGGCAGGTTCCAGGGATGGAATTCGAGTTGCCAGGATTGTGGGGGTGATTCCTTTATCCTCTGAGTCACCTTGCTGGCCCTCACCCTTAAGATGCTGTTTCTCCAAGACACTATGCAACACTGCATTAACCACTTCTGAAGCAGGGATAATTTCAGAATAGAGTCTCTGGTTGTATGCTACCCAAGGTGACAACACTGATGGAGATGTGCAGATCAATATGAAGTGTGTTATTCAAATGATTTGCAAGGCTACTACCACACTTAGAGAATAGTACATATGGAGTCATTCATGCTACTGTGTAGCTCCTGAACAAACCATGGACACGTGTTAGAACTGTAATTTAGTTATAGTCTTTGTAGTTGCTTAAAGTTGATTTGATTGTTAACTTTATGGTTACTCATGTTTTCATACCTTTTTTCCATTTTTTTATTTTCACTTTTATTCATTCTNTGAAACATTTTTAACCATCTTCAACAATAAAAAACCCCACAATATTTTCACAGTTATTTTAAAGTAAAACTCTAGAATTTGTAANCATCTACACATAAATTATTTTTTATGATTTGACCTAAATCAATTCACTTAAACTGTGTGCCCTCTTCTCCATTTGCAAATGAAAAGATAGTCTTGACTCAATTTTCAGAACAGTCAATAAAAATGATTAATTGAGCCTTGTAGTGTGCTTTAAATATATACAATTTCTCAGGGGTCAGAACAAACCAATAACAAATTCTAAAAAAAAAAAAATTTGAATCTAACTGGGTGAAAAATCCAGAATGCAAACATGGACTCAACAAGACTGGACAAGGCTGAGCAAACTTGCTTGGCAGATAGGTTTTATTAGCTTAAGTAAAGCCCATCTAATTATAAAGATCCATGAGTTAGTGACGGAGCCACTTCATTTTTATCCCTGTCTAATCGTGGGGAGCTTGTCAGAACAATCGTGACCTTTTCTGTTGTGCTTAAGCCCAGACCCACTTTAATGAAATGTGATGATAGACAGTTCCCTTGATGAACCACTTGAATAAACAAACAAACAAACAAATAGATGAATTTGCCAGTGAGGATAGGAAAAGAAGTAAACGGAGCTTGAAATCCTCTAAGAATAGTTTTACTATTGAAAAAGTGTTTATGGATTATTTAAAGTGTGTTTCTCTAGTTTTGATAGCTTACAGCTTTTTATTTTGTTCAGCGGTATTAGCTTAGATTGGGTGTTAGCATAGTTAGCAGGCTGTGCTCACATCTACCTTACAGCAGCTTTACCATCATGTAAGTCGTAAGTGGAGCCGTGTGAATGTTCATGCTTCCTTTTCTATCTTNAGAAAGGGAGTAAGAGCCAGAAAGCTNTAGAAGTTCTATTAGGTGGGCATTTGTGTTTCACAAGTATCTTATCCTACCTTCTCACAACATTTCAGATTTATTTATTAAGTTTAATTTTACATATTCACTTACTTTAGTTGTTTTCTCACAAATTTTAATGATGGAATTCCACTTTGGAAGCATCTCAAATTTTGATTTTTGAGCATATCTTGAACTTCAGAGGCAACCTTCAAAGATTTCTCTCATACTATTTTGAGGGGAAGTTTCTGAGCTCAGGCTTTCTCCAAAAGCCTGATTTTGGGAGTGACAGCATCCCTCTTGCATCATATAGGCCCTTGCAGCTAGAGATGTTTGTCAACTTTCCTAGGCTGATTTGATAGGAAAGAGAAGCATCATTCCAACAGGAGAAGAGGAGCAACATTTGCAAATACTGTGATTTTTTTTGTACTTTGTCCCTTTATACATTTTAAGGTTGTTGGATGGGCGTTGGCTAGATGAGCATGTGTTCACTGTAATCACATCCTGGTAAAACATCCTTCATCAAGTATGTGGTGGTAACCATACTTTCTATGGACAGGAAAATGTTATTATACTGCAAGAGAATATGGGATTTGTGTTGAAAAATGTGGGCNGAAATTTTAGCTCTGTATTCAAGGACAATTAACTTTGATTTGCTTGAAAATTTTATTATACCCATTTGAATTTGTTTTTCATTTGTAAAATGGGGATAGTAATAGAAACCCCATAGGGTTGTTGTTGGGTATTAATTACACTATCTACATGGATTCTGTGCTTTTGGTAAATATATGATAGCTACTGCTCTTCCAAATCCAACTGAGATAGTTTATAGTACACTCAGAAATCTGAACACATTGAAATATATCCAAATAAGAATANTAATAAAAATTAAGCTTAATCAGTGAGGAATAATATTGATTATGGTGAACTGTAGTGTTTATCGCTCANNTTCCTAATGGACAATATTNACATGATAGATTATAGTATTATCAGTATTTAAGGTAAGAAAATAAGATTTATGAACTTTTTAATAGAATAATATTTTAAAAGTTAAATATTAAGAACCTTTGCTTTACTGTTATATCTTATAATTTCAAGCTTTTAAATAAAAAGGTACGAGGGTGGATGGGGGAGGTGTACTTTTGGAAAGAGTTGGAGGAGGATAGTGATTATGAGCAAAATACTTTGTATGAAATTCACAAAGAGCTACTAAAAAACTGCTGATAATAANTTCAGTGGTTGCCCTTTGCTATACAGAAGTTTTTCAGTTTTATGAGACCCCATGTATTAATTTTCTTAGTGCCTGTGCTATCAGTATTCTGCTCAGAGAGTCCTTTTCCATGTCAATGAGTTCAAGACTATTCCCTATGTTCTTGTCTACCAAATCCACTGTATCTGGTCTTTTGTTCAGATCTTGATCCATTCAGAGTTGAGTTTTATGCAGGGTAATAAGTGTNGATTTACTTGGATTCTTCTATAAACAGCCATCTTGTTTGACCAGCACCATTCCTTGAAGATGCTGCCTTTTTTTCAGTGTGTGCTTCTGACTTCTCTATCAAAACTCAGGTGTCCATAAGTGTGTAGATTTATGTCTGGGTCTTCAATTCTATTTTATTGATCAATGTGTTTGTTATTATGCTGATACTACACTATTTTTGTAAGCCAAAATTTCTCTCCCACTGTCTATTCCCAAATATACAGCAGCTGCTTCACAAATGTTTAATATTACTTACAAATGCTCAGCTGGTAGCTTAGGCTTATTACTAACTAGCTCTTACACTTAAATTAACCCATAATTCTTATCTTTGTTTAGCCATGTGGCTTGGTACCTTTTCTCAGTGCGGCATTCTCATCTTGCTTCCTCTGCATCTGGCTGGTAACTCCTGACTCTGTCCTTCCTCTTCTCAGAATTATCCTAGTCTGGTCACCCCTCCCTTCCTGCCTGGCTACTGGCCAATCAGTGTTTTATTAAACCAAGTTGAGTGACAAATCTTTACAGTGTACATGAGCATTATCCTATAGCAGTTTTTATTGCCATAGCTCTGTAGTATAATTTGAGGCCGGGGATGTTGATCACCTACACTTCAACATTTTTTTTTTTAAAATTCAGGATTGTTTTAGCTATTCTTAGATTTTTGTGTTTCCATATGAAACTGAAAATTGTCCTTTTAAGTTTGTGATGAATTGTGTTGGAATTTTAATTGGGATTGTGTCGAATCTGTGATTGCTTTTAATAGGATTGTCATTTTTACTGTATTAATCCTACTGATCCCTGAGCACAGGGAATCTTTCCATATTCTGGTATCTTCATCAGTTCTCTCTTCAGTGTCTTAAAGTTTTTATTATACAAGTCTTCAATTGCTTGGCTATAGTTACTGCAGAATATTTTGTTGAGGCTATTNTGAAAGGAATTGTTTCCCTGATTTCTTTCCAAGTCTGTTTGCCATTTGTATAGAGGAAGGCTACTGATTTTGAGTATTNATTTTGTAATCTGCTACTTTGCTTAAAGTGCCTATAATGTTTAAGAGATTCCTGGTGGATTTTTAGGGTCACTTATATATACAATCATATCATCTGCAAATAAAATTCCTCGACTTTCTTCCCTTTCTATTTGTATTCCCCCAATCTCTTTCAGTTGTCTTGCTGTAGCTAAGACGTAATGTAATATATTGAATAGTATGAAGGGCGTAGAAAACCTTGTCTTGATCCTGATTTAGTGGAAATATTTTGAGTTTCCCTTCATTTAGGTTGATGANGGCTGTGGGCTTGCTGAAAATTGCCTTTATTATATTGAGGTATGTTCTCAGATTCTCCATGTGTAAGAAGAGAATGCACTCCTAAAATGTGTTCTTTCACTTCCATACAAGTGTCAAGTTATATACATCCCATAAAAAAACAAACAAATGAATGAATCAATAAATATAAAAATATTATAAACTCAAAAGCCAGTTAGATATTCAGTGAAATGCCACATTTCCATTTTTCACATTTTTTTGTGTGCCATCATTGTTCACAAAACATCCAACCCCCCAAAAAAACCCAAACCAAACAACCTGTGCTTGATATATTCTGAATTTTCTGTCTTTCCTACCTCCTATGATTCCCAATCACTACCTCATTTTCCTGTTCTAAATATCCAGAATGTTTCCTGTCTTGAAANAGTGACACTAGAGCTTCTCTCTNTGTTAAGAATCATTTACTCTCATGTTTTCAAGGTATTACATCATATTTTCTAGATTCATATGCTGGTGATAAATGTTTTACTGATAGTTTTCCTTCATTTGTAGGGAAACTTTAATTCCTCTTGAAGCATTTTGTACTTTCTTTTTTTAATCTTTGGCACACCATATTTTACATGGTCTCTCTGAATGTATTTTTCCATCTACCATGATGAGCGCTGAGCACTGTTTTGATGATTCTGAGATTTATGCCTGATAAATTCTCATCTCTCCTCTGATATGCCTCATATCTCTGCCCACTCTGCTGTGATCATATCAGTTAGACCTCCTGAACGACACACTGGTGTATTCTTTGCATCTTTTGTATTTTCCTTTGTTTTTTTTAAATGTTTCTTGCCTCTAATTTTTGGTAATATTTAAAAATATTTATCCCTGAATTGTTTTGTTTACTTTTTATTTCAGCTACTATATTCTTTAATTTCAAGTGATATTATTATTANATTGTAGGATTCTCTCCCACATAGCCTCTCTTTCCTCTCTGCTCTCAGAGGATACAATTGCCATTACTTCAATTTTCTCACTTACTTTCTGTGTGTATTTCTTCTGGAATAATACTATTTTTCTGTTTAATATTCATTTCTCTATTCCATGTTTCAGATTTTCCCTAAAATTTCATCTTACTTTGTTGATTATCCATATTTCAAAATAAAGCAACAAAATAGGGAGTGCTATATTTACAAATATAGATAAACAGCTTAAAGATCGATTTCATAGTAGCTGAGATTAGTAGGTAAGCAAAATCAAAGTATATTAAACNGGAGTGTGAAAGCTCATTATTTTGTACAATTAACGTGTAATACAAAGAAAGTAGAGGGGTGGTCAGCGAAGATTAGGAGGGATGAGCAGGAGATGCATAAATTAAACTTGAATTATAGGCTCCAAAATAGAGTTAGGTAAGAGGAATGAATCTTGGAGTTCTTCGGTAATGCAGTCCATAGTATTTCTTATACATTTTTAAAAGAAGGAGAAGACNAAAGACGTGATATTTGAGGAAATGTTAAGTACCTAGATTATTTCACTGTATGTTATTATACATGTACTCAAAATAATCANATTGTAGCCTATAAAGAGGTATCATTATTNTATGACAATTAAAAATCATACAAGTAGGAACTAGAGAGAAGGTTCAGAAGGTAAAGTGCTTACCATGAAATCATGAGGACCTGGGGTGGGATGCTGAGCATCCACTTAAAAATCCAGGCATGAGCAGGGAAACCTGTGATCTCAGTGCTGGGAAACCAGTGGTAGGCAGATGTCTGTGGCTTGCTGTCCTGCCAGCCTAGACTAACCAATGAGCTTCAGACCAGTGACAGACTCCGTCTCAAAAAAAGGTGGGGAGGACCTGATGAATGACACTAGAAGCTCTTAATAAATCTTCCTATACTATACCAGATCTTTCTGTTTTGGGAGTTTAGATTCNACCTGCAACCCCCACATATGTTTTCAACTTTACTTTTCTCCCTCCCTTGCTTCTTTTTCAAGTACCATCACTTGTGTTCATACTTTTTGTTGTTGTTGTTACTCATTTCATTGTGTGGGCACAAGTTGCATACTCAGACATCCAATTAGATTAGACAGGTAATTAAGAGTGAGTNTGTCTGTAATGTTGGAATCCAAGGACATCCTCAAGTACCTAATGAGCTGAAGGCCAGCCAGAGCTACTTAAGACCATATCCTNCTTTAAAAAAAGGAAGGAAATGAAAAATTAGCACCATCATAATGGAGAAATCACTAATACTTATTGTTTCAGTTATTATGAATTACTCTTTTGTCAGTAATGTAGTGAAATTTTGTGGGGCAAAGATGGTCAATACATATGGTTGACCTGTCATTTTAACCCAGAGTTCTTCCTAGTACTGAAAGTATAAAAGAAATAGATTTGTGTGTGGGTGGATTTAGTCCTATTACTTCCACTGGACTCTTGGAAAGTCTTAAATAAACGCAGGCTTTAAATTAAGCCATGTAATTTCTATGCACAAGTAACCTCAGGTCACACCACAATGCAAACATTACATTTCCTATTTTAAAAAGTTTCACTTCAGAAGCACTAAATCATCCAGAAGGCAGTCATTCTTCTTTTGTTTTACAGTACCATGAAAACATACGTCATGTTTCATCTCATTTGGACCCTAGATATAAATTTGAGCCTGAATATTGAGACATAACTCAGAGGAAGTGGTGCTGTGTGGTTCTAGGTTAATGTGATTCATTTATATAGCTTTCTGGTTCTATAACTATTCAAATACAGTGCTGAGTTATAATATATGACCCAAGGATCAGATGGGTAGNGTATTCTTATATGGTCACTTTTAATATAATTTTCCTTGCCAGCCCATTAGATAATGCAACAGAGTGTTAACGATTATAATCTCAGACAACATCCTCAATGCGGTGATTTTCAGATGGTGATGGGGAAGAGTGACNAGGAAGGATTTGCTGTGAGTAAGTGATGACAGAGTATAGTATACTGGGCACGGAAAGAGTGCTGAGCTATTTCAGGCTGTGGGAAAGGCTCTAAAGGTATGNGTTGCCAACCAGGCCAACAGGGATATTTAACTTGTCATGCTGCCCTTGAGATATTGGGAAATTTATCAGATTTCAGAGTTGTTTTCAAAGTATGACCTGATGGAGACTGGGAACTTATGGCTCTGACATTTAAATGTGGCTTTGACCAACTACATGAAATAAATATATCACCAATAANGCTGTGTGCTCATTGTATAAAGATAATTTTAAGCCTTAGCAAGTAGCCATATGAGAACCACATGGTTTTACTCACTGTAAGCAACTTCAAAGCATTCAACCAACTTTAATCCCCAAGTTAATTTTCACTCTTAAATAACTTCTCATATTTAAAAGTGATTTATTATAATCATGTCATCAATGGATATGTAAAAGAGAATGTAGCCACAATGTTCACCCATATCTATACTCACAATTTGCTGACAAATATGGGTTTTAAAATCACCAACAACATGTGCTAAGATTACTAGAGCAAAGAGAAAGTTTTTAATATTTGAAGGTGTTTATTTAATAATTCAATATGATGCAGATGTCTCTGTTAAGCCTGTCAGCTTCTCCCTCCAGAAGAAGAGCCAATCATCTCAAAAGACATGAAGTGCCTGGTTCACTACTGAGGATTTCCATGATGAATTCAGATCTCCACACACTTGCTAANGTTGTAGTGGTAGCAGAGGTGGGCAGTACAGCACAGCTTTTTCCCTTCTCACACACTGCTTGACTGACTACTCACAGCCATGTGTTTAGATCGATATCCCAAATACAAGTGATTATTGGAATGCTGCACTCTGAAGAAACTGAAAGGTAGGGTTAGGCTCCTGAAATGGGAAAGCATTTCAGATACAAGCTGTTAGTCCAGGACCATACTAAACACTCCCCACAAAATTTTACAGGAAATTCTTTCCTTTTTGCTTTTCTTTTGGTATACTGATAGGTATTTACTTCCTTAGTCCATTTTAGACAGGTTCAGACTTTATTAAGGTTTTCTTTGTGTGTGTGTGTGTGTGTGTGTGTGTGTGTGTGTGTGTGTGTGTGTGTGCATATTTGCCTGTGTTTGTAGATACAAACATTCATATATGTATTTGTGCTTCTTTCTCTGTGTGCGTAATATTGCGGAGTTTAGTTTCAAAATTTAAATCCTATAACTAAATCCTATAAGAATATATTATACTTGCAGAACATTTTGTAAAGTATTTCAAGGGAATCTTTAAGTTTAGATTGTATGGGTTTATTTTATTTACTGACTCTTGTTCAAACCTTCCTCATTCCAAAAGCAGAGAGGAAACATGTATAGGTACTGGGGGACAAGTCTATCTGTTGATTTTTTTTCCTTTTTCATATTATATCCAAGCAACCNTAATAATGTCACCCACCTTCTACTCCCTCCTCTGATACTTCTCCTATCAAGATGTGGNATGGCTGTGTTCTTTCTCTTGGTATCTGATAAAAATTGCAACTGTAGCAAAATGATTGAACATGACTTCCAAGGCTTGTATAAAATGTATTGAGGTTTCTGCTCTGTCCTCTGGGAAACTCACCCTCAAAGCATGGTAGTGTTCTAAAGAACATGCTGTAAGGAAAGCTGAACACACAGCAAAACTACTGNTTATGAGCAACAGCCAGTGTCCTCGTAACAGCTCTGGGAGCGAGCCATTTGGGAAGACTTCTTTTAAGTCCCAACTGAANCACTCCAGCTTGTTGCTGTATGAACCAACAATTTGTGAACAGAAATGCATTATTGCTCTTGTAGTTTTAAAATTTGGAGACCTTTGTCAGGTTTCAAAGATTAATAGTATTAGGGGGTTAGATTTAAGCTTATAGGGATTTAAATTTGACAATGTCTTTATTTCTTCTGTAAGTGAAATAGGAAANCTATGATCTGNAGGCAAAGTCCACAGAAAGACCTGCTTTTTAGAGATCAGAGAAAAACATGGGTTTAGCCTTGTTGCTTTTGTTGTTTTGTTTGGGAGAAAGGGGTCTCACGTAGCTCAGGGTAGCCTCAGACTTGCAGTGGAGTTGAGAAGGACCTCGGGCTTTAGATTTTCCTACTTCTACTTCTGGAGTCTGCAGCAAGTTTGCCCACCTTGTCTGTTTTATACCGTGCTGGGGATTGAGCCAAGGGCTCGGTGCCAGCTAGATGAACGCTCTAAACACCTGAGTTCCACACTGGGTCCTGAGACTTTAGGTTTCTAACGAACGATTGAAAAACACAGTAAACAAGCAACAAATAATGCTATGGGGCTTTTGTATACTAAATTATCTGGCCCTTCACGGGTAGAGTTAATAGATAAACTATGGAAAAAGCATTTTGCTCTCTACTATAAGATGATGCTGTTCTACAAACCCACCATCTATTAGGCACTTAGTAAGAATTAGAGTTTTATACTGGAAGAAAAGCTGAACAACAATGAGAACTCTTAGAGACTTTTTTTTCTGAGTATCCTGCTACAGCTGTCCTCCTATAAACAGTTTGGATGTCAGGAATAGTATGTTTTTACTGGGTATCCTAAAGCAAGAAAGTTGATCATGTTTATTTTTATATTGAGATTCAGTATATCATAGTTCAAGAATATGCATTTTAAATATCACATGCCTGAGAAGCACAAATTATGATAGAAATTTTTCTGAAAACATCTCGTTAAAGTCTGGAGATACGTATGTGACCTTCTTTCATTCTAATTACATATACCTGATACATTGACACTATCTTAACTGAGGCTAAAATATCTTGAATTTCTGGACAGTTTTCTACACATTTTCTATATGTAGAAATAGAAATAATACTAATTTCTATTAGTATTATTATTATGATTGAATATTGCAGCTAAAANTTTCAGGTTTCTTTTTTATTTTATTCTATCATCTATATATCATATCATTATCTATCTCTCTTTCTCTCTGTCTATCTATCTATCTATCTATCTATCTATCTATCTATCTATCTATCTGTCTATTTATCTGCCTAGTGGGGGAAGACACTGCATACTGTAGCGTGTCTATGGAGGTCAGAGATAGCTTGTGGGTCAGTTGTCACTTTCTACCATATGGATACNGGGGATCAAAATCAGGTTATCAGTTTTGACTGTAGGCACCCTTGCCCATTGAGCTATCTAGCCAGTCCAAGGAGATAAAGTTTCCTAAAACTGAACTAGTACTACAGATTGTTAAAATATGATGTGAAAAATTTTAGCACTTTCTTTCTCAGATGACTGAACTGATTAAATTGTAAGACACTATGCTGAAGTCAATGACCAGGCCAGAAGTATATTTATCAGTGGTCCTGTTCCATGCTTTTACTGGGCCATAAAATCACAATAGCCCTTTAAAAATCCATGTTCTCATGATTTTTTTCCAGCAAGCAGATATTTTCATCTTATCTATAGTGTCTCCAATTTCAGATTCAGCAATTGCTAATATCCATGCTTCACCAGTGTAATATAAAAAAATAAACACCAAGACATAGCGCTGGATGTTGATGAGCAGTTGGATTTTTGAATCCTGATTATTTTTCTGCACTGAACTAGTAGGTGAGAATGGAGTTATAAAGGCAAGCAGGAGAGGGGGGCATCTCCCTCAGAATGGGTGGAAAGAGTCATTCATCTATGCCTGTTGCATCCATTCTATGGATTTGTGTGTATGAGTGTGGATTGGGGTGCTTATGTATGAGGGCGCACAAGCGTGTGTGAAGGTGCTCTTGTATGTGTGGACTGTGTGCATCTGTATGTAGAGTCCTGAGACCAACTGTTTCCCAGGGGCCATCCACCTTGTTTTTTTGAGACAAGAGTCCCTCACTGTCCTGGAATTCAGCAAGTAGGCTAGGCTAGCTGGCCATCAATCCTCAGGGATCTGTGTGTCTCTTCTTTCCCAGCAATGGGATTACGACCATATTCACATGCTGACTTTTTGTTTTTGTTTTGAAGACAGGGTTTCTCTGTGTGGCCCTGGCTGTCCTAGAACTTGCTTTGTAGACCAGGCTGGCCTCAGACTCACAGAGATCTGCCTGCCTTTGCCTCTC
>LZPO01044942.1:34037-49079 GCA_001675575.1 Neotoma lepida | reverse complement strand
GGGAGCATGTACCACCTACCCATACAGCTTTCCCAAATGCCTCTGAGCTCCCTTACGAAGTCCCGAATTTTTGCCAGTATTTGTCAATAACATTCTTGAGCAATATTGTTATCTCTTCTCATATTCTGTGCTTTGTCAAAAGTATATATTATTGAAGCTCTTAAAACTGTGCCAAATTGTGTCCATAATCTCAAACTTGGGTGACTGCTATAATTCTCAATAGCACAACGATTGCCATTACATTTAACTCTGAGGGACATGGGTACAATGGGCTTTGGCCTAGGAAATTCCNGAGAGAAGATGAATTTGAACCTAAAATACCCTGGTTCACATCTAGACTCCATCGTGAATTATTTGTAAGGACTTCAGGGAAGCTTCAGTGTGGCTGGCTGAATTCCAACCCCCACAACAAATAAGGAGATGTGACAGTGTCCTAATCCTTTGCAAGGCCAAAGAATAAACATTATCTCATGTGGCAGAAGATATGCTCAAGTTAAGGATTTGAGAGGAGGAGTTTATCATGAAGTGTGCAATAAAATCTTATATATCTTTCAAGACCAAGAGGAAGTGTTGAGACACAGGAAGCAGGCCGTAACCACGGGTTAAAGCAATGCAGCTTCAGCTGAGGAATGGCAGCATCCAGCGGGCCTGAAAGAGGCAGCCAACACATCATCCCCTAGAGCAGGGACAGTTGGGGCCCTATTCACACCTTCATGGTGGGCTTTGGACTCCAAAACTAAGAATAAACTTCAATTGCCTTAAGTCTCCAAGTTTGTGACAACTCATTACAACAGCCAGTTCACTCACTTTCTTTATCTACAAAATTAAAAGGTTGGGATTGTACAGTCCATCCCTTCCCCTTCCCAGGTCTTTAGTCTTAAGATAGCCATTTTGATTCTGTCACCCTAACTGTGGAACTCACAGGCTGTTGTTTACCTTACGTATCCCCAGTACATCCATGAGAAGCATTGGACCCTGATTGCCCATTTACCGAGTATCTCTGTATCAGAGAGTTGGCGGAAGAAGTGTCCTCCCAAAGGCGGGCTTGTCCTCTGGAATCTCTGTGCTGTNACCTCAATCAGTTCTGATCCTTCACCTGTCCCCTCAGTGGGCACATAGCTGCAGTACATCAAAAACAAAGTATTAGCCACCACAGCCATTAGGATGTGCAGGGCAGACNANACCCAGCTCTTTACAAAGATTGCTTCACTCCCGTGATTCTAAGCTTTGATTTTGAACTCCCAAATATTGAATGTTCCTTTCCCACCACAGGAGGAGCAGTGTGCTACAAACAGCAGGCTCTTTAAGGACATACTACCAACACTGATCCTATGAACACAGGGATCCAGAGCAACAAGAAATTCTTCCACACACCTGCCAGCCCCATCTCTGGTTCATAAAGGACTCGGCTTGCTAGAGCCTCATTTGCATACTCAGAGTCAACAGTTCATCAGTGTTCCCCCCAGCAGCCCCCCCCCAAAAAAAGCTGAGTTCTAAGGATCAAACATAGGGCTTAATTTTTGTAAGGAAAGGGCTTTATAGGCAGAGCTATTTCACCGAGGATTTATTTATTTATTCTTATAACTTTTGATAAAACAATGTGTGTTTGAAGGCTAGACTTTCGATTTTGTAAAAATTTTTAATTAGAAATAAATATCTTTTCCACTTAGTCTACTATCCACATTGTAACAATGGAAAACCATAAATATTAAAGAAAAGGAATTACTTTCAAAATCAGTGTGCCTTGCAGTACTGTTCTTTCCTGAGGTTTTTAGAGCAAACAGCATGGTGTAGACTTTGTAAGGCTACGTTTAAGTCCTTGATAGGTTGGAAATTGCTGCGGTGCTTTAATTTTTGCAATAGNTTTTCAGCACCAGGTAGGATTGATGTAATGGCATAAAGAAGCCAAACAAGTAACAACCTTTCCAAGAGTCAACGTAATTGTTCCAAACTGAAAACACTTTCAGAACTACCATACATTCTGTAAGAACTGTGTTCTTTCCCATTATGTTTTTATAGAGCTTCTGTAATATCGGTTCATAAAAAATGTGTGTCTGCAGAAATTATCTACGGAAGTGAGAGGCAGAAAAGACCTGCAAGGGCATCTATTTCATTTACAAACCGTCAATAATTGATGTAAGACGTGACAAAAATGCAACACTAAGGTTACACATTTAAACACAGAAGTCAGGAAATGAAAAAAATTAAGGATCTCACAATAATATCAAATATTCATGGTGCACAGATAAAATATTTTTGATAGCTAATTATACCATTAAATGCTATACTTCAGAATGAAATCCATGAAACATGAACAAGCTATTATTCCTCTGAGACACTTCTATTTCCTTGCTATTTTGTTTAAATTGGTAACTTTAAAAATTTCATTGACACAGATTTTTATTTTTCATTTTCTTCCTAAAATGCTGTGTTTTGATCACTGATGTTAACAGTGTTAGGGACTACCCTTGGCCTATAGCTTTCTGGAGAAGTTATTTCAAGATTGGACTAGTAAAATTGGTCTGAATCACAGCCTGGTCCTCANTATGTGGTCATCTAGNTCTCTGAGCANGGCTTGCTGATGTGCTTAGACTTTTTCAATGAAACATGGCACTATTTTCCTAAATAGTCTTCGTGTTTCTAAATTTTACAAGTAACATTTGAAAGGCTCAATGGTGTAGTGATATGACACATCAGATGAATTTTTATTTGAGATAGATTGCTGAGAGGATAGATTCTCCCTTTTAAAAGATTGTTTTTGGTAAATGCAAAAAATGCAGGAAAGAGGAATTGAGACACCAGAAAGAAAATGGGCTCCCAGAGCAAGCCTGAAAGTCTTCCCAAATAATAAGTCTTGGTTTTCTTTCAGCCAAACTGTGAATGGCAGATGATATGACAGCTTGGCCAATTGGAATTGACTGTAATTTAATATNATGGATCTGCTACCCTGTAAACCCAGGCCCAGCCAAACCTGTCAAGATGGCTCTCGNTTTCATAGTGGGAACTGTCAGACAGGAAACTGCGTCTACGTGGCTTATCTTAACACAATTGCTCCAAAAGATCATCATAGTCCATTGCTTAACACAGATATTTCTCTGACTGCCATGCCCACTTGTTCTTCACAGTGTGTTAAATAAACTTACTTGTCTACTCTGGCCTGAAGGGTGAACTCTTATCAACCTCGACACAATAAGGGTATTTAGGAAAGGGTACAGAAANTCATCATTGATATAGCGAACAGAGACACAGAAGTCCCTGAATTCTGAGATTAAACCTTGAGTATAAATTTAAGTTACCATCTTAATGATGGTAAGCATATCAATAATGTTGAAGAAGGAGGAACTCAAAAAGTGAACAGGAACTTTTATTGGCATTTCACTTAAGATGTAAACACTAGATGTGGTGAGCAACATCCTTCCCAGTGCAACACAAGCTCTTTCTTGCAATGAGCAGAATAACGGATCCTAAAAGATAACCCATGTGCTAATCTCTTGGATCTGCAATAATGTGACTCTACTTACCAGATTTTGCAGGTGTGAGTAACAGAAGTATTCTGATGTGGTGATGGTTATCCACAATACTTCAATGGACTCAATGTAGTCACAGGGTCTATATTAGGGAAAAAGGAAAGAAGGAGAATCAGAGAAGTCAATATACAGNTGGAAGCAGAGGTCAGAATTATGTGATTGCCTGAATTGAGGATACAAAGGTACCATNTGCCAAGGAACACTGATAGGCTCTGGAGGCCAGAAAATGATTTTTCACAAGGATAATACTGTATTATATATGTGCCCACCCTTCTTATTTCCCTGTCTCTTTCCCTCCCCTCTTCTTTCTTTCTTTATCTGGAGGTTTAACTCAGAGTTTCATGTANGGTAGGAACTGCATCTTAGACCATAAGTTTTCTTTAACCATCGCTCTATCTGTAGTTACTTCATTTGGTTCTACATGTGGACAATTGCGAACAGTTTCACAGTGAAGTGGGAGTATAAGTGTATTAATGATTTGTTTCAGATATTAATCAAGAAGTAAATTAAGGATTTTACCAATACCCCATCTGATTGATAGGTTATATGAAAGAGGAGGTCTACACTTGATCTTAGCAAAAAGGCTGAAAATAAACACTGCTAGTATTTTGAGAACCCCCCTGATCTTTTACATAATGGCTAAGCTAACTTATATCTTGCCTACTCTTCAAGCGAGTGCAGTTCTGCGGACACCTTCACTTTAGCTTGATTAGCTTGTGCTGTTTTCAGTCATCAAATTTGAGGTGATTTGTTAAAATAGCAATGGGAAAGAAAGACAGCCCTGCACACTCATAATAACAATGTCACATTACTCTGTCTAGGTGACACCATCTATTGTAAGACACAGAGATAATTTTATAAAGCAATTCTGTTACAAAATACAAGCATTTGTTTCAGGAATTAACAATAGTGTATGTTAAAGCGGTTCTATATGCCCATCACATTCAAAACTGTATTCAAACCTAGAACCTGCTTCCCTAGCACTCAATCCAGTGATTCTGTAGCTATTCTTTANAGTTCCCCAAATTAGACTTGAATCTTGACATTAAAAAAAAATACATGCTTATGAATTCTTCCCAGGTAGATAGCAGTTGTTCTGTTTGCATTTCCAACTTGTTAACTCATAGCTCCACTCTTTTCTTAATTGAATTACATGTGGCTGGAAATTTAATAGCTTCTCTTGAAAACCTAGTAGAGGCATTTGTCAGGCAGCTGTTGGAACCTGGTGACAATCCTCCATGATGCCTGAATCAGCTATGCTATGGTTCACTACCTTTAAAAGTCTGATGATTTATTCTGAAACATTGGCAATGTCTTCTGCTGCTAATTGCATTACCTGGACATGGCAGTCTTCTGTATATGCAATCTTCCTCATAAGCCTCACAGTCTAATCTGTTTTGAAGATATTTAAGTGACAATTAGAGATTCATATTTCAGAGTAAATTAAATTGTATGTGATGCTACCAATGCAAAGAACTCAAATGAGTTAGGAAACAGACACTTCATGCAGAATAGTTCTCTATCCATGGGCCCAAAGCAATAATAAAAACAAAAACCCCAAACAGGATGAAACTGTACTGTGTCTTGTTCCTCTGCTTGTCAGATGAAAATACAGTTTGATATTGATGAAAAGACATATTGATTTTTAGAGACACAAACCTGTGAAAAAAATTATCATTGACATGAAGAAAATACAATAACAATATGAATAAAATCTAATATAACAGTTCAGTTGANAACACAGAGGCTAGGAGAAAGTAACAAACTCCCCTAAGACTACAGCAGTGTAGTTAGTATGTGGGAGATGCGGCATTTAGAGGTAGTGGTGCTGACTGAAGCATGTGCTTCTCACCATTGCACCCCCTCCATGCTTCTCACCACTGCATCCCCTCCATGCTTCTCACCACTGCATACCCTCTATGCTTCCCACCACTGCATACCCTCTATGCTTCCCACCACTGCATCCCTCCTTGCTTACTGCATCCCCTCCATGCTTCTCATCACTGCATACCCTCCATGACTTATGCTCAACTTCTTTATGGTTTGTTAACTTGGCACTGTCTTTCCAGCCTCTACTTCTATGCCTGCCAAGTTCTGTGAGCACAGCAGGTAAGAGAATGAGTTGGATTAGTGCTGAGTATAATACTTCCAAGTAAAAATGTTTACTTGCCTTAAAATGAAGTAAAGGGAGTGATGATTGCTCTTTAGAAATGTTTCCTGCACTGTTGAGTTAATGCAAACAGATCACATTCACAGTCAAAAAGAATGTGTTTATTTGAATACACCCACATGTATTTTATACACATATTCACGTGCAGATTCAGCAGCAGCAGAGGAGTCTAATGCCATTTAAATAATAGCTTTGATTTTTAAAAAGTTGGAAATTAGTAAAAATAAATCTCATAGGGGAGAAAAAACAGAACAGGGGGAATCACTATTTTTTTCTATTCTCTGACCTTTGGTATATTATTTCACTGGTGGGTTGCAGCGAGCTTTAATATTTGAAAAAGGTCATGTGAATTTCTGGATTCANATATTGTATTTGAATAATGTAGG
Source organism: Neotoma lepida (assembly GCA_001675575.1). Lineage (NCBI taxonomy): Eukaryota > Metazoa > Chordata > Mammalia > Rodentia > Cricetidae > Neotoma > Neotoma lepida. The sequence continues at coordinate 42,996 of LZPO01044942.1, read as the reverse complement.
CAGCAGAAGTCTAGAGAATTAGTCTGCTTTGCCTAGGAAGTTGGATTTGCAGACTGGCCTCATTTCTCCCTCTGATTTGTTGTTTGACCTGAGGTGAGCCCTCTCCTCCTTGTCTGTCAATGGTGATAATGAGATCTCTTCATTCTCTGTCTAATTTGGACATTGTGAAGAACACAGTAATCTCCAAGCTAGCCCTTCCCTTTCATATCTTACCTCCATATAAATCTACTTACAGTTGTGTTCAGTGTTGTAGACTGGACCCAGGGTCTCACGTAGGTTGAGGAATCTCCTACAGAAATATTTCGAAAGATACATCTTCTTGAAACACGGATTTACACTCTGTCTTCCTTGTGTAAAACTCCCTAAATCTTCCTCATAAAAATCTCAAGCCATAGGTGATTCTTCAATGTGCCAGACACTATCCTGTATGCTTTTAATATGAACTGTTAATCTGTATCCCATCGTAAGCACAGTTACTAGCAATAACAAGCTTTCAACTATGACAAAAATAAAATACTTAAAAACACAAATTTAAATGGCTGGTCTGGATTTTTGGTGTTTTTCTTTCTCGTTTTTGCTATCACACACATGCATGCATGAGCACACATATGCACACACTCACACACTTCAATTTAGAACTTCATAATTTTATACCCTATCTTCTCTAAGAAATACACGATAGGACAATAAAAATAGAATATATTACACTGCCAGCATTTTATATCCAGAATGTTTCCCCCAAATAACTTATTTCATTACATTAAAAAGGGTGTTTTGCCTGCATGCCTATCTGTGCATTATGTGTGCCTGGTGCCTACAGAAGCCAGAAGAGGGCATCAGATACACTGGAGATGGAGTAATAGATGATTGTGAGCCACGATTTGGGTGCTGGGAATCGAATCTGAGTACTCTGGAAGGGTAGCCAGTGTTCTTAGCCACTGAGCCAGCTCTATAGTCTGGCATTTTTTTTTTATTTGAAAAATTTCATATAGTTTGATTATGTTTATCCCTTCCTCCAGCTCTTCCCAGCCCTGACATTTTTGCTACCATCATCAATCTAAATTTATTTCTTGGCTTGCAATGACCATTGATCTTGTATCCCCATTCCACTGTTACTTCTATGCAGTTCATATTCCCTTAGGAAGATTTAAAGTGCAAGTTGTCACATCTGTTTAGAATATTGCTCTGGTTCTCATTATATTTAGGATACAATGTCAAGCTCTACCATGACCTTCAGGGTTTTCAGACATGCTTGGTTCTGTGCCCAGTTTTCAATTCTTTTGTTTGTTTTTGATAGGATTTCACTATGTAGTCCAAGCTGGCTTGAACTTCTATTTCCCTGTCTTAACTTCCTGATTGCTGGTTTTATAGGTGTGTACTCCACACTTGAAAGTTGCTAGTTCTTAGTCTCCAGCTCCNGCTCTTCCTCCATTTCATTTCAGTCATTGGTGACCATGTGTTCCTTCCATGCACACAATCTAGTATCTGTGCTGCTTCTCTCACTGTGTACTTTCTACCACTAAGTCTTCATACTCATGCCCATTTCCTATCATTTATGTGCCAGATGTTAGTGTGCAAGCTATAGGATTCATTTTTCATGTCTGGAAGGTATTTATCAGATAGGAGTACTGGAACACAATTAGCCAGTATATATAGACTTACATGATTCATTTTTCATGTCTAGAAGGTATTGGCCAGATAGGAGTACTGGAATACAATTAATATGACTTCTGCCAATAGGCAATTAGTGTCTGCTCATTCTCCTGCAATTGCAAAGACAACAAACAAATAAACAAACAAAAAACAACAATCTGTAACATAAATGATCACACATATATTAAGGTGTTCAAGGGTGGCTACATACCGAAGTGACTCCTTGAACTGGAATTACTAGATCAAGGAACATGGAACTACTTATTTTTGATACGTATTGTCAAGCCAGACAACTGAAGTTTTTTGATCNGTTAATTTTGCTGTTTGACATTTTTATCCACATGTATAAAGTATTATGATTACCTCTCCTCCCTACTGTAGAGAGCTATGTTTTTTAAAGAGTCTACACTAAGGTAACCACAATATATAGCTTTCTGGAGCTCAGAAATCCTTGAGATGTGGTTGTGTTAAATGACTTCCCTTGGTGCTCTTTTCTTAGCAGGGTTTTAGATGGGAAGTTTTATTCTGAACATAGCCTCTCACATTTCCTGTTGCAACTAAAGGATGAGTCATAAGCTTAGCAGAAGTGGAATAAAACAACATTTGACTCCTATGCACACTAGAGTGTCTGAGCTGTGCTTTTCCTGGCATGGAAGGATCTTAACCTTCTCTTACAAAATAACACCATCTGCCTTTTCCATGTTGAGGTGTGTTAGCTCTTAGGTCATCCTTTCTATAAGTTTCTCCTGGATACACCAAAAAGTTGCTCTTTCCATTTTTTGGCTGTCCTTATTTACTGGCTACACTACTTATTTGGTCCCTAAACTGTGCTATATTTTTATCATTTTTCATGTGCCTCTGTCACATGTCTAGTTGCCCTCACTTGGAAATGAGATAGCTATGTTCCACTCTTCCTCCCAATTCTTAACCTAATACAACTACCAGATATTAATACAAACAGTAAAAATGGTCATACTACTGAGTTTCCATTTCTGCTGAGAGGTTTTGGATCTTTTGATGATCTTCAAGCTGTTCTTTTCTACTTACAATATTCCAACATGAATCTAGTGACCAAGAGTATGGTCTGATCTCTGATGTGGACAATTTACAGCCTATATGAATTTCATACTCCTGTGAGCCTGTGACCTTGGATTCCTTGGATGTTTTCTGACCAACTGAATTCAAGACTAAATACTTTTATGGCAAAATTTCCATTACAATTCATTGTTAAGCTGACTCTAAGAAGAAAACAAACTATAGCCGACAAGGAAAAAGCACGAGAGATCTGCCAGTGAGAGAAAATTGGGGTTATATGGTCAGTCTCTATGATATCTCAGCTATAGCGTTCTTCCTCTGCAATGAGCTATGTGAAGTGATGTGATGTGATATGTGTGTGTGTGTGTGTGTGTGTGTGTGTGTGTGTGTGTGTGTGTAATCTCCACTGAAATAAAATTCCTAGATGCAGTCTTCATAGATGTTTTTAAGTCCTGGTACAGCAACATTTGACAGGCCTACACACTTGTTTGAAGTGCATGATGTGAGGAGACTTTTATTCTGATATCGTCTGAATGTTTTGCATATGATAGGCATGTAATTCATTTGACTGACAAGTTATCTTCACAAGACATCTGAGAAGGCTGCATGGACTTTTTTTTTTTTCTGTTTCTTGGAAGAGAACATTAAATGTGTCTGACTCTGTTTGAAATGAAGATTGGACACTTAGGTATCGTGAAAATGACAGGAGAAAAACCAGCTGATTTTGCTTAAATCTTCAATTAGATTTGGCCTTTGATGCTAATAATTACTGCCTTCTCCATTTGCTATGAAAAGAAAACCATCATGTAGAGTGATTAATACAGATTTGGCCTTGCTATGTTGTTGTTATATGTAGCTAGAATTATTTGAATCCTCAAGCTGTTACTGCTTAATGTTTGGCACAGGAGATGCGGTACAGCAGAGATAAAAAGTGGAGGGGATATTAAAAACAAGCATTTAGCTAATTTAGACTTNATAACCTTTTTGTTTTTATCTCATTTTAGATTTGAAAGTTTACATCTTTCAAAACCAATTCTTTCCAGAGTCAAATATAGCAAACTGATGTCATATCGCTGTCTTAAATGTGTTGTAAAGGGATCTTTCCCAGAGATATGACTACTTCTCTTGACTGCTCTTAGCCAATATCTCATTTTAGAAGCAAAAAAACTAAAACTATAAATATTATCTTCTTAAAACCTCAATATGCCATGAAATTATTGTCCTTTAATAAGTGCTTTTTTTATAANTCTAAATATGAAGTCTTTGAAGATACTCTTGTTTTGAAAGCATTTATTGCCTTTTCTTACATTTTAATTTTATATTTGTCTGTTAGAAAGGTCTTTGTTCATTTAACTATTTCTGTCATTCAAAAATTCANTAGACATTTATTGAGCACGAACACTCTGTCATGCAATAGGAAACAATTCTACTTATAAAACAATTTCATCTTCATGTGCAAATTTTTAATGCTGGGCAAACATTCTTAGAAAGCCTTCTGTTTTGACACAACAGTATTTAAGCTGGGGTATTTGCAATAGTAAATGGAATATTCTTAATCTAAGAACTGTGGAAATAGTAGATTATACCAAAGTTAAGTCAGTAGTGAGGAGGACTAGGTCGGCCTTGCTTTTCNATGTGATGGAAAGAAAACTCACCCTATACAGTGTCATTTGGCTGCCCTAGTTTTCTGGGGCCNGTTGTATAATATTTGATGACTGAGAAGGCTTCTTTAATTTTCCTTCTCTATGCAAACAAAGATCCAGGGGTTAAGCAATGCCAAGCCATTCCTTCAGGTAGGGCTGTATGCGTGCAATGTTTTCAGCCTGCGCTGTTAANTGTCAAAGATGTGAGTGGATTTTAATCATGAGTCTCACAGTAGTCAGAACTCTGCCTGTGAGATGATAGTACAACCAAAGCAATTGACTTTTTAAAAACCTTTATTATAAGGAGCTTAAAAACATATGACATGTAAGTAAAATAGTGTAACAAACTCTCTACATGCCTATTATTGAGCTTAAAAAATGATCAAGCTTCTGACATTACTGTTCTAACTTTGAATCTACCAACTCCCTCCCTTATTTTATTATTGAAATTAACATTTCTATTTTGAAATATAACTTACAGAAAAACACAAATCTTAGCTCCACAATTTTGATAGATTTGTTTGTTTTTTTCGAGACAGAGTTTCTCTGTGTAGTTTTCGAGCCTGTCCTGGAACTCACTCGGTAGCCCAGGTTGGCCTCGAACTCACAGAGATCCTCCTGCCCCTGCCTCCTGAGTGCTGGGATTAAAGACATGCACCACCACCGCCCGGCTGATAGATTTTAACATCAATTATGTCATGATGTGCAGTGGAACTTGTGTAGTTGTGGATGGTATGTATTCTGTAGGTACCCATTTAGGAGAAAGGAAAGAACTCCCTCTTATGCTCAGGTTACTGGGTCTCATATGTGGGTTTGACAGGGCATCATGTGGATGAGCTTTTGCTTTCAAGCTATTAGCAAAAAATTTTAATATTGATCTCAGCTGTAGCTTCCGTGAGAAATCTTTTTTGTGTTTCTTCAAGGTATTAAAGAAGAGACATAGTTCATTTTGAGTTGGAGGAGAGAGAAGGAGAGGAAGGTAGAAGTCCGTGCCAACCCTCAGGGGCTTTCCTTTGCTAAAAACTTGGCTCAAATGAAAGTGAAATGCTGGATGTTGGGATTTTTCCTAAGTGAGAAAATATGTTTATCTTGTGATCTCAAGTAATTCAGTTTTGAGCTTTAACTTTGAAACTTATTAATACCATTAGCTTTCTATAACTTCATCATAATGAACATGAAATAGTCTATCTAGTTTATCATGATGTATCTTAGCAGGTATTATTGAAGATACTTTGGTGGGTGATGGTTGGATACCTTGGAAGAATCTCTGGTACATGTTGGTGGCTGTGAGCAGTAGGTAGCATGGCTTAAAAACAGGATGTTTTAAATATTTTCTTGTTATTTATTATACAAATTATGCTTTTAATAAAATATGTATTTTGTTTAATGACAATAAAGTATGAGATAGAAAAAAAGGATGTTTTTCCTATGTGTCTTTATATTGGTTTTCATCAGTCCAAGTAGTTCCTAATACAGATCATTACTGAGGAACAAGACCTTAATTCACAAGATTTCTTTCCAGTGATGACATGGGAAATTGCAAACCAGCATACACACATATAAAAAAATGNAGCCAGANCTCTTTACTTGTTGCCAGTATATTATTACTTATTCATAGTCAGTGGTAATTTGTGAGGATGATCATTATAATTCTGCAGAAAACTGCCTGCATTCCTGTGTTGCTCTTGAATAATCAAAATCCAGAGCTTCAGTAAGGGTACTCCTCATTTACAAGGTTAATTCTTCCAATAACAGCATCTGCACTCTCACACACATTTCAGAGCTCAGAATTTATTGCACAGGCCAGAAACTCATTGGCAATGCAGTGTAAATAACCTTATCAGGAATGCAGAGAGAGGATCTGCATTACTGTTCTGTTGGGTCAGAAGGGTAAACACAACAGGAAAATGAGGCATTTGCCACCAAGTACTCNAACTGATTTATTTTACTCTGACTTTTTCATTTTGAGCCTTTTCACGTGCAAATATTTGGATGTTCTGCCCTCATCTATGCATTCATTTCAAAATTTTAAATTCTAGTGGGTGTGGGAACTGTCCCAGAGGATAATTACAGTGGCTGTGGCTGTGTGTGAACCTGTAAAACTGAGATGGACATTTCAGGTAAGAGTGACTTGAGACTAAATCTGCTTTGCGCTTGTGCTCCAGGGTTTTTATTCAGTTTCAATACAGCATGAGATGGAGAACNCCTCCCTATCAGTAAAAAGAAAAATCAGTTGATCTAGGTCTATGCTGTGGCAGTCAGTCAGAGTCAAGTTTAGGCAGTGTCTTAGTTAGGGTTTCTATTGCTGTGAAGAGACACCATGACCAAGGCAACTCTTANAAAGGGAAACATTTAACTGAGGTGACAGCTTACAGTTTCAGAGGTTCAATCCATTACCATCATTGTGGGACACGGTGGCAAGCAGGCAGNCCTGGTGCTGGAGAAGTAGATGAGAGTCCTTCATCTTGACTTGCAGGCAACAGGTGATCTGAAACACCGGATGTGGATTGAGCATATATGAGATCTCAAAGCCCACCTTCACAGTGACACACTTCCTTCCATCAAGCCCATACCTACTCCAACAAAGCCACATCTCCTAATAGTGCCACTCCCTTTGGGAGTCATTTTCTTTCAAACCACCACAGGCAGGTTATTCTAACTTTTCAGCAATATTCCATTGCTGGTATTTCCTGTTTAGCTTTAAGTGCATTAATAGAAGAAAGTTGCTCTGTACAAATATTTAATTAACATGGTCAGAAGTGGCAGTCATGGAACACTATCCCAGGGATTGGTCTTTAAGAATGAATTTCTTGATTACGTGCAAATAATGAAGCTAGACAGCCATCTCTAGCTTGGGATCTCAGAAATCAATTCTGTTTTGGACTTGACACCACTGACCTTTCTGTTTGTCACCTGTAAGCCTGACCTCTTCTGCCCAAAGAGAGACCTGTCTCATCACTTATCTTCTTGCACTCTCCATTCTATGTCAGCATCTCCCTCGAAGAAGAACTTAACTGACATGCCAGAGAATTCATATCAAGATGTAGAACTCTCTGCATGCCACCGTGTTTCCTACCATGATGACAATGAACTAAAACTCTGAAATTGTAAGCCACCCAAATTAAATGTTTTCCTTTATAACAGTTGCTATGGTCATGGTGTCTCTTAACAGCAATTGAAAGCCTAAGACAGCATCCAGACTCAACTTACACTTTCACAATAATCACTTTATCCAAATGAGCTATTTCCTTAGGCACAATTTCATGAATTTTGAGGTCATGCTCTGAATTAACAACTTGTTGATAATACTGAGAGTTGGAGATCAGTGTATTCTATTAAAAATGGGATATTTATTTGGGAAATTGGATGGTTTTAAGAAAATTCAAACAAAAAGTATTTAGCTGACCTTTAGAAACTATGCTAGCCGGGCAGTAGTGGCGCATGCCTTTGATCCCAGCACTTGGGAGGCAGAGGCAGGTAGATCTATGTGAGTTCGAGGCCAGTCTGGTCTACAGAGTGAGTTCCAGGCCAACCAAGGCTACACAGAGAAACCCTGTCTCCAAAAATAAGAGAAAGAAACAATGTTAACAGATTATTATACACTTTTTTTTTATTAATTCTCTTCTCACGCATTACATTCTACCTNCAGTTTCCCTTCCCTCCTTCCCTCCCAGTCCCTTTCCCCACCCTCCCCACCTCCGAGTTCACTCCTCCTCCTTTCCTTTCAGAACAGGGCAGGCCTCCCAGGGATATCAACCCAACATGGCATATCAAGTTGCAATAAGAATAGGCACCTCCCCTCATATTAAGGCTGGAGGAGGCAACCCACTAGGAGGAAAAGTGTCACAAAAGCAGGCAAAAGTGTCAGAGACAGTCCCCGCTCCCACTGTTACAAGTCCCACAAGAACACCAAGCTATACAACCATAACATATATGCAGAGGGCCTAGGTCAGATGGATGCAGGCTTCCTGATTTCGTCAGTGAAGCCTAAGTGGGCCCCTATGCATCCAGGTTTGTTGGTTCTGTGGGTTTTCTTGTGGTGTCCTTGATTCCTTTGGATCCTTCCTCCCTTATCTTCCACAGGATTACCTGAGCTCTGCCTAATGTTTGGCTGTTACAGTTTTTCTTATAATGTGAATTCACCAATGAGAAGGCTAGAGGACCTTACATGTTAAATAGTAAATACTCTTCTGTTGAGTATGCTAGATACAGCAACATAGTTCACAATTCTCAATTCAGTGTGTAATTATAACATGTAATTCTTCATTCTCTCCACTCACCCCTTTTCTCTCTCTTTCTCTGTCTATCTTTCTCATGGTTATTAATGCCTAGGTTTTGGTCTTCTGAAGACATGAATGGGGTATTGTGGCCTTGCTGGGGCCATGTTCTGTCTTCTCTCACTTATATTTATATCTCCCTCTTTATAATACGTCTCAATTCACACACTGTTGTCTTCAGTGGCAACATATCTGCATGTAACTTTTAGGATAGGTACTTCCTTTAACCCAAATATGTTGTTTTTGATTACTTTACTTTTAGAAGCTTATTTATATATTGCTTAGTTTGCTCATATGTTCCAGGCAATTTAGATTTTTTTCTGATATAACGTTTAAAACTATCTACTATAT
>LZPO01044942.1:19104-33962 GCA_001675575.1 Neotoma lepida | reverse complement strand
CTGGAACTCACTTGGTAGCCTGGGCTGGCCTCGAACTCACAGAGATCCGCCTGCCTCTGCCTCCCGAGTGCTGGGATTAAAGGCGTGCACCACCACCGCCCAGCTTTCACTAGTTTTTAAATGTAAATAATTTTTGTATTGTCAATATGATTTAAATATTAACATTTAATAGTATGGCTACTTACTCTAGTTATTCTCTAACTTACCACTACAATTCAAAGCCTATCTTAGTGAATTGAATTTACCAGTTATTTATGATTTCAATATGTTTCTTTTATTTACATTATGGGGTGATTAACTTGAACAAATTTTGCTACTATTATTATATCTAAGGCTCAAGATGAACTCAACCAAGATAGGAAGAGTCATTTTTTAAGATATTTTCAAGTGGATGATGCTTAACAAGTCAACTCTACAGGTCCCCTGGAGTTCATTTTGGAAATAATTCATCTTAAATACCATTATGGTATGGTCCTTCTCAAATTTAAATTATTCCCAGTACTCAGATGATAGAGATAGAGAATTACTAAATTACACTCTTAAGTTTCCCAGTTGATGTGGGAGGCAGAATTCTGAGAATTTAATTGCATTTTTGTATGTATAGATCTCTGGGAAGATCCAAAATTGCTTTCGAAAAGTCTTGGTCTTTCCTGACTCAATTGTTCTGTCCCTGGATAGGAAAACACTCAGATTTTCAGTAGTTATCTGAAAAAATAAATCTCCTATCTTATCAACTCTAATCATAAACAAAATTAGTTCATTAAAAAGTCTTCATTTTAGGTATTTGTGAAGGCTTTGAATTTCAGTGTATATTTGATACACCAACTCTCCTACTGTACTTCCTGTTGATGTGTTAGACACTATGACCAAAGCCTTCATGGAGAGGAGTGGGTTTATTTGGTACATAGGTTGCAATCCATCATGGGAGGAACACAAGGCAGGAGCTCAAGGCTGAAACCTAGAGGTAGAAACGGAAGCAGAGATCACAGAGAGAAGCTAGTTTATTGGCTTACTTCCTTAGAATGCTTAGCTATCTTTCATATACAGTGCTGGGCCATCTGCCCAGAGGCAGCACTGTTTACCCTGGGCTAAGAAAATGCCCCACAGACATGCCCACAAGCCAATCTGATGAAGGCAATTAAGGTTCCANTTTCCCAGATGTATCAAGTTGACAACTAAGATTAGGCATCACACCATCTTTTAAGAGTTCATCTAAGATAAACAATTTTCCAAAATTTATAATATTTCTGCTTTAAGTTATAGTAGTAGAAAACACAATATTTAGTTCTTCAGAAAAAAAGATTCAACAACTCATTTTTTTCTATTTATTCAACCAGTATTTATTATTTGCTAATACTCTTAGATAGTAATCATAAATGATCTGTTGTGTGATATTTTGATTGTATTCTGACAAATGACGCTTGCTTGGAGTTAGAGGGCAGAACTAGCTGACCAAAATTAATCATAGATGTTTGGAGGACTGCAGACAGATAGGCGATGCGAAGTAGTAAGGCAAAGACGAAAGAGGCTCTTGGNCCTTTTGGAGGAAGGAGTGGAAGAGGTAGAAAGTCACTCATGGCTGCTCCTCTACTTCTCTGATCTTTTAAGTTCTTACTCTGATATCTGACTCCCAATTTTTTATTGATAAAGAATAATTAGTTAAGGCTTCATATCANGTTCCAACGTGGGAATTTCTGCATGAAACCTGAGAGAGCTTGGAAAAGGGTTCTAGACACACAGAAACAGAGCCAAGAGCAGCTTCCTAGACTCATGTCTCTCATGCTGGCTGTGGTACAGAGCAGCATCTCCCAGCTGCTGCCTGTGCAGGCCTGAGCCACCAATACACCATGTGGCAGGTTCCTACAGTTTCTCCTTCCATCTTCAGTACAGAGAAAATGTCCCCCAGCCACTGCCTGTGTACTTGAGCTCTCTCCAGAGCAAGCCCTGCCATGAATTAGCCATATTGTGGGTTTAGCTTTTGCTCATGCAGGCAGAAAAGGTTGCAGATTTTGTGTAGTAATGACAGATTCAGATGAAAAGAGCCTCTAAATTGGTCACAGTGTGGTTGAAAATGTGCATAGGCTTGGGAGAGAGAAAAGAAAGAGTATATATAAAAAACATAGTTTTAAAATAAGTCCTTTAAAAAAGACTAGAGTAATAAAAATATAATAAACCACATAAAGATGGAAAATACAAAGAGTCTGGATACTGTATGTTATTGTGTTGTTTTTGAATTTTTGGGATGATAAGAGATACTGGATTTTAAAAGCTGCTAGATTAAACCAATCTATATATTTAAAAAATATCTTGACTTTGAAATTTAAGTCAAAAGATGTGGTTCTTTGGGGGTGAGATTATACTTTTATTTCCACAGGAAATGAGAAGCTGTGGATTCATTCCAAGTTAAAGAAAATCAGGTTTGATTGGGAAGTCCTGTGAAAACCTGGCTACAGACATAAAAAAAAACATAGTTCTACAAGACACATGATGTATGTTTTACCTGCTTAAACATAAAACAAAAAATCATCTTTAACTGACTTGTACACACCACATATTTCATATTTGCAATGTACATTAACTTTAAAAGTTCATGTACTTTCAGAACAAGGAGACCAGACATCAATGAAAACAGATGGCCCAGGTGATCCAGCATCTCAAAATGTCTCTGTTAAAGTCTCCTTAGAATTCTACATCCAAAACAGCTTCAAGGCTGCTGGCTGAGATGGTCCAGCCTCACGAACTATTCCAGCCAAGACCTAACAATTATACTGATTTTGTCAGGGTTCCCCCAAAGATAACATTGCCCACAAACAATAGGAAGTAGTTTAGAGAACTATGCTCACATTCCCCCTAAATAGGTTATGGATGTTTATTATCATTTAAGGGGGGTTGGTTAAAAGTTGTTATTGGTAGTGATCAGAAAAAAAGCTAAACGAAGGAGATTAGATTCAATGATCTTGTCCTGAAAAGAAAAAAAAGGGAGGATATAGACATTGTCAATGTATTAATCACTTGTATATACTGTATATAGTTATTGTACTTATTGTATATAGTTTTTCTTGTATTAGTTATAACTTTTTTNAAATTTTTAATTTTTTTTAAAATTTTTATTAGACAAAGACGGGAAATGTGGTGGTATTTTATCTATGTCCCTCAATAAAATTTATCTGAAGCTAAATATAGAAATGATAGGATTAAAGGGTACACTATTATTTTAACTTTTAAACAATGAAGAAAACCCAATTACTAATCTCAAATTATTTTATGTTGGTCTAGATTTTGGTTTATTGATATAAATTTAAGGTTAGTTTTTCTATGTTGTATGTATGTTTCTACTCTTGGTTACAGTATTGTGTTTACACAGATCATTTAAAAATGTGATGTATAATTAAGAAATACAGGTTAATAGTCATCTATAATAGTCAAACTTACAGTCATGTTAGGTGTATTGTCAAGGTCATTCACAGACATATTTATATAGATAGATCATCTTCAAATACTTCAAAAACCTACAGCATGTAGCATTTAATATGTTTAATAACCTAAGGCTTTTCATGATAGTGAGACACATCTTCTCCTGGTAGTACCAATCTACTTCAGAGGAGATGATGGGCATCAANGAAAATCCATAAAGAATTTGCTTTCATTATTATAAAAATTTGCTATTTGGGCAAGAAACTGCCCTTGCCTCAATTATTGACAGTTACTGTTCAAGCTGGACCAGCAGGATACAAAAGAAAGTGACTGCCAAACTTTTCCAAGACAAGGTAGGACAGTCCTTCAACATTCCCTGCTTCTCAGAACAGTCTGTCAGTTATTCTAGGCCTGCAGGCCAAAAATGGATGCCCCAACCCAACATTGAGGAGGAACTTTGGGTGATGTCCCAGGCAGCCAGCTGTTTCTGTCATTTCTCATATTTTTAAAGTCACTTGCTATGCATTTCCTGCTTACTCAAATAATATTATTTCTTTCTCAGGTCTTTTATGGAGTTGAAGACTACTATAACTATAACTATCTAGTCTATAACTATGTATAGTTATAGTTTTGTTTAGTTATGATAAAAGGTAAATTAAGTACAAAACTTTGGACTCACAAAGATAGTATAGATAATAGAGTATTTTCTTNAATTTTTGTCAAATACAAATGTACTGGATATTGTAACTGTAATTTTTACTTAATAACTGTTTCTGTTATATATAATTTTATTATGTTAAGATTAAAACCTTCTTTTTTAATTAGACAAAAGGGGAAATGCTGTGGAATAATCCTCTTGTACACTGTAAAGATTTGTCACTTGAATTTGTTTATTAAAATGCTGATTAATCAGTAGCCAGGCAAGAAATATAGGTAGGGTGACCAAACTAAGGATGCTGGGATGAAGAAGGGTGGAGTCAAGAGAGACTCCAGCAGATGTAGGGGAAACTGGATGTGTAAAAAATGAGATAACAAGCCATGAGCCATGTGGCAGAGGGTAGATCAGAAATATGGGTTAATTTAAGTGTAAGAGTTAGCTGAGCTAGGACATTGTTATTGTAATTCTTACCTGTATATATTTGTATACAGTTATTGTACATTTTCTATATAGTTTTACTATGTTAGTTAAAACCTTCAATTTTTATTTAGACAAAAAAGGGGAAATGGTGTGTGATATTTTGATTGTGTTCTGACAAATAAAGCTTACTTAGAGTCAGAGGGTAAAACTGGCCACTAGCTGACCAAAATTAACCATAGAGGTGTCGAGGACTGTAGACAGATAGGAGACAGGAAGTAATAAGGCAGGGCTGAGAGAGGATCTTGGCCCCTTTTGGAGGAAGGAACAGAAGAGGTAGGAAGTCACTGGTGGCTGCATCCTTGCCTCTCTGATTTTTCATGCTCTTATCCTGATACTTGACTCCAGATTTTTTATTGATGAAGAATAATTAGTTAAGGCTTCTGTGATCCTTCATGCCTAGACCACCATACCCAGTATCATTAACTCACAAGAACTATGATGAACAAAAGGCCTTAGCCTTGTGATAATGTATTATGTCTCATAATACTAAAGTAAGATTCTGAGGCAAAGCAGATTTATTATTTATTTAATAATGATACTTTGGTTCCCATGGGCTTCATAGTTCAACTTCTGGACTGAAATAATGACTCAGAGGTCACTCTACCTAGTTTGGGTCTGTGTGAGATGCTATAGAAACAAAGAATATGAGAAATGTACATTGAAGGAAGGATATGCATTATAGGTGTAGTTGCCACAGAAACAAAATACTTAAAATATTTTTATATTTTATTATTTTTGTTTTCATGAAACAGGGCCTNGAGGAAGGTAGTTGACAGTTGTTATATCAGCTCCCTGATTTTTAGGTTCCATATTTTTTTGATGTTAAGTTTTACCATTTTCAATATAAAGCTATCATTCTATGCTCACAGGAGAGCTATTGCCATTCTAGATAGCATGGTTCAGTCCTGTGAAGGAAGTACAAGAAAATAGAGAGGTTTCTTTGAATCAGGCTTCTCCCATCTGTCAGGAAGGTGGGCCTCTGAAAAGGTCAAACTGTGGAACTGCCCTTACACCTCCTTGTGCAGACCTAGATAACTTCCACTCTTAAGCTTCCTGTGAGTTAAGAAATCTAATACTTTAAAATGTAGCCACCAAATTAATTCTTATTCTATTACAAAGGAGGTTAAATGAGTGTGTATAAATTGAAAAGCTTTGGCACAGAGATTTGAATTCTGTAGAAATTGAGAGTTAAGATGAAAGAAAGAAAAATTCTCAGAAGGTCATTAGAAAAGTCACAGGAAGGAGAAATTCCTTTCTCTTCATTCTTTTTGACTCCCTTTTCTTTTAAAGANTAATGAAGAGAAGCAACCTGGAACAGAATGTGTGTTCTCCATTTTGTGTCAGGTGCTACTGGAAGTTCTGTCCATCTTGTAGCTGCGGATACATTTTAGATTCTATCATTGCTTCCCTTTCATTGTTTGGTTCTTTTCCTTCAAATTCCTCATAAAGCTTTCATTTANACTCAAAAATATATTCTACTTATAGTATGATTCAAACAAATTTAGTTAAAGGGACAAATGAAAAAACATCATAACCAAACCATAAACAGAGGTAATAATACAGTGAGTTTGGGGAGATACATATTTGATTTTTAAAAGAATTTTTTAAAAACTAAATGCCTTATACAGTGGATCATAGGTTCCTAAGTAAACAGAATACACAACTATTGACAAGGCCATACATACATCTTAGGCCAAAATATTTTCCTTGCAATGTAGGAGTTGTAAAACAAAACAAAACAAAACAAAGCTACAAAGGTGAATGTGGTGGTGCTCACCTGTAATATCAGGGCTAGGTAAATAGAGTCCAGNGGATTAGAAGTTCAAAGACATCCTTGGTCATACAGGGAATTTGAGAAGCCTGGGCTACATGGTGACTATGTCTCAAAAATGAATANATAAGTAAGCAAGCAAATAAATGAAGACAGAGAACAGTAAATTATCATTATATTAAATTCATTAATTTTAACATTATATAGAATATATATTTCTTACTCCTTCTGGATCTTGGTTTTGTTTTCTCCCTTATGTTCTTAAAATTGTAGGAAGACAATTTTATCCAAAAAAGGAAAAATCCTTAGAATGAGCATGAATAAATATCCCTTTTCTATGGGGTTTCTATTTCTTGTTGAAGTTGTAATTCAAAGCAATGTTACCAAAGTTGTTTATTCTTGAAATACTCCATTTTGATTTCAAGGTGGGAGATCAACTGTGGGTCCACATAAATATTCATGGGTAAACTTGATGGTCACATGGTTCAAATGTGAATTGTCAACAGGTTCAAGAAAATAAGAGATGTTAGATAATGCTTAGGACAAGAATAGCTATCAAGATGGCACAGAACGTGATTTATACAAGCCAAACACCACTGATTATTATTTGAGAAAACTTTTACTGAGTTCTCCTTATAACTGTATAAAGCTNTTTTTCCAGACTACTGGTCACTTTCATAAAAGCAATAGATTTTAGCATTACTTCCTGCTTTAATTTCATGTTTGATAATTGAATTTTCCACCCAATGTGAACTGTTTACTTTTTCATTTGGTTGTGCATTGATCTGATTCAACCTGAGTGTATGGAGCCATTACTATGATTTGATTTTTATATTTTGTGCGATGGGCAGAGTTATATATAATCTCACCCTGAAAATAAAAAGGATTACTTATATTTTGTGAGTATTTTGTCCACATGTGTATATGTGTGCCATGTGCATACCTAGTGCCCACAGANGCCAGAAGAGGGCACTACATCCCCAGGGAATGGAGTTAAANATGGTTATAAGTCACCGTGTGGGTGTTGGGAACCAAATCTGGGTCCTCTACAAGAGCAGCAAGTGATTTTAACTGCCAATTCATGCATTTTACCCTGATACTTTCATTTTTTTTAACATTTTTTCCTTTTATTGAAAATAGATTTTTTTCTCACAATAATATATGTTGGTAATGGCTTCTCTACCCTCTACTCCTCCCAGATCTTCCCTGCTTCCCCTCCCATCCAGAAACATTCCCTTTCTTTCTCTCATCAGAAAACAAACAGGCTTTTAAGGGATATTAATAAAATAAAATACAAGAGATAAAACAAAAACTAACACATCATAATTGAACAAAACAAAAGAACCCAAGAGAAGGTACAAGAAGCTGAGACCCACACATTCAGACACTTAGGAATCCCATAAAAACATTAAACTAGAAGCCATAATATATATGCAAAGGATCTGTAGGATAAGAAGAGAGAAGAAAATAATATATGAATAAAATAAAACAAAACAAAATCATAATAATAAGATGAAATTAAAAAAAGCCCCAACATGACATTATGATACAAGGAATCTTCAAAAATGCCATTGAGTTCATTTTCTGTTGGCCATCTATGGCATGAGACCTACCCTTAACCTACTCTTAAGAGTGGTTTGTTTACTCATTGAAACTACATTGGAGGAAGCTAAACTTTCAATTGCAAGATTATTAATTGGTGATTGCTTCTGGGTTAGGGACTGGGACATGCATCTACTTCTTTTAGCACCTTGGATGAGATCTGACGCAGACATGTTCAGGTCCTGTGCATGTTGCCTCAGTCTCTGTGAGTTCATGTGGTCATCTCTTGTGTTGATTTTGAGGGCCTTGTTTTCTTGATGTCCTCCATCCCCTCTGGCTCATCACTGTCTCTTNCCTCTCTTCTACAAGGTTCTCTGAACCCTGAGAAGAGTGATTTCATGGAGATATACCTTTTGAGGTTAAGTGTTCCAAGGTCTCTCACTTTTTGTATAATGTCTGGCTGTGGGGCTCTGTGTTTTTTTCCATATGCTGCAGGAAGGAGCTTCTCTGATGATTTATGAGCATAGCAGAATGTCATTAGGAGTCATTTTAGTGCTCCATTTTTTTTTTTTGCTTTTAGAACAATAGTATTTGGTTTACCCTAGGTTCTTGGGTAATGTAATGTCATCTTCTCTATAAACAAAACAGTGTTGGCCATGGGATCATTCTCCTGGAGTGGTCCTTAAATTAAATCAGATATTGGTTGGTTACTCCTACAAACTTTGTTCCATCATTTCCCTAGCATAACTAGCTTGCAGGACCCAAGTCTTTTGCAGAGAACAGCATATAGTTTTGGCAACAGCCTGGATTGTTTGGGAGTGCCCATAAGACCTTTTTGGTGAGCAATTCAGTTAGATGTAACACAATCCCATTACTGGAAGCTTCATTTGGTGACAAGAGATGACCATATGGGATTCTGTCTTCCCTATTATTTGGTGAGTTCACTTATTTCACCTTCATATATATATTTTAGGAAGCTTCTATTTATTACATTTCCATACTATTCCTCAAATGAACCTCAATTTTAGCTGTCTCTCCTCGTACTCTCTCCCTTGTCCCCTCTTCCCTACCCCTCTTCACTTGATTCTCCAATTTCAGTCCCCCATCCACCCATAACTATCTATTCTATTTCCCTTTCTTAAGGAGCTCAATCTGCTGTCTCCCCACTCCGCCCGCCCCATGCACACACCTCAGAGGTCCCTTACTGTATACCTACCCTCTGTGCTTCTGTGGGTTGTAGCTTGATTATCCTTGATTTAACAGCTATATCCACATGTAAGCAAATACATACCATATTTATCTTTCTGGTTCTGAGTTACCTCAGTCAGGTTGACTCTTTTTCCACTTCCATCCATTTGCCTGCAAATTTCATGATTTAATTTTTTTTGATAGCTGAGTAATATGCCATTGTGGATATGTACCATCTTTTCTTTGTCCATTCTTCAGTTGAGAAACACCTAGGTTGTTTCCAGTTTCTGGCTATTATGAATATAGCAGAAATGAATTTGGCTGAACTAATATCTTTGTGGTAGGATGACAAATCCATTGGGAATATGCCCAAAAGTGGAATAGCTGGATCATGAAAGAGATCCATTCCAATCTTGCAGAACAAGAGCTGCATTGACTTCCATTGTGGCTGTGCAAGTTTGCACATGTATGTGCAATGTTTCACATGACCAGCAGTGTATGAGTGTTCCCATTACACAGCCTTGCCAACATAAGCTGTTGCTTGTTTTATTGATTTTGATTGGTGTAAGATGAAATCTCAAAGTAGTTTTGATTTGCATTTTCCTGATGGCTAAGGACGTTAAACATTTCTTTAAGTGCTTCATCTTTTGAAAATCCTGGTTAGATCTATTCCATTTTCTAATTGGTTTATTTGTTTTCTTGATATCTGATGGAGATATTGTTTTGTATGTTGTGAATATGTGTTGCTCTGACTGAGTGATAAATAAAGTGCTGATTGGCCAGTAGCCAGGCAGGAAGTATAGGCNGGATAAACAAGCAAGGAGAATTCTGGGAAGAGGAAGGCTGAGTGAGGAGATGCCAGCCGCTGCGGAAGGAACAACATGCCTGTAGACCGATAAAGCCACAAAATACGTGACAAAACATAGATTAATAAAAATGGGCTAAATTTAAGTATAACAGCTAGTCAGTAATATGCCTGAGCTAATGGCCAAGCAGTTGTAATTAATATAAGCTTTTGAGTTATTAATTTATAAGTGGCTGCAGGACCACTGGGTGGGCTATACCATGTGGGGCCTGGTGGGACCCAGACAAAACATTCACCTACAGATATCTAGTTCTTTTGTGTTCATTATATATTCTGGATATTAGCCTTCTATCAGATACATAGTTTGTACAAATCTTTTCCCATTCTGTAGGCTGTTGCTTTGTCTGAGTGATAGTGTCTATTTGCCACACAGAAGCTTTTCAGTTTTATGAGGTCCCATTTATTAATTGTTGATATTACTATCTGTGCTAACAGTGTTCTGTTCAGAAAGTCTTTTCCTGTGCCAATGAGTTCAAGGCTATTCCTCACTTTCTCTTCTAATCAGGTTTAGTGTATCTGGTTTTATGTTGAGGTCTTTGATCTACTTGGAGTTGAATTTTATGCTGGGCAATACAAATGGAACTATTTGGATTCTTTTACATGCAGCCATCCAATTTGACCACACCATGTATTGAAGTTGTTATCTTTTTTTTCTAGTGTCTATTCTATGTTTTTTAATAAAAATAGGTTTTCATAGNTGTGTGGATTTATGTCTGGGTCTTTATAATTCAATTCCATTGATCAATGTTGTGTCTGTTTTTGTGCCAATATCATGCTGTTTTTATTACTGTAGTTCATAGTACAACTTGAAATTGGGGCTGGTGATACCTTCTTAAGTTCTTTTATTATTCATGATTTTTTTGGTGTGTGTGTATGTATGTGTGTGTGTGTGTGTGTATGTGTGTATGTATTTCCACATGAAGTTGAAAATTGTCCTTTCAATTGTGGAGAATTGTGTTGGAATTTTGATGAGGTTTGCATTGAATCTGTAGATTGCTTTTGGTAGGATAGTTATTTTTACTATATTAATGCTACTGATGCATGAAGATGAGAGATCTTTTCATCTTCTGATATCCTCTTCAGTTTCTTTATTCAATATCTTAAAGTTTTTATCATACAAGTATTTTGCTAGCTTGGTTAGAGTTACCCCAAGAAATTATATATTATAATATATATAAATATATAATAATAATGAAAGAATTTATATTAATGTATAATTAAATATATTATTTTAGGTTATTATGAAAGATATTGCTTCCATGATTCTTTCTCTGTTTTTTTGTCATATGTNTATATATGTATATATGTATATGTATATAGGAGGGTTANTGGTTTTTGTGAATTAATTTTGTATCTAGCTACTTTGCTGGGTGTGTTTGTCAGGTGTAGGAGTTCCCTGGTGGAATTTTTAGGGTCACTTACGTATACTATTATAGCATCTACAAATTACAATACTTTGAATTGTTCCTTTACAGTTTGTATCTCCTTTAGTTGTGTTATTGCTCTAGCTAAGACTTCAAGTACTGACAACCTTGTCTTTTTCCTGATTTTAGTGGAATTTCTTTTGAATTTTCTCCATTTAAGTTGCTGTTGGCTATGGGCTTGCTGTAAACTGTCTTTATTATGTTGAAGTATGTCCTTTTTATCTCTAATCCCACCAAGCCTTTTATCATGAAGGGGTATTGGATTTGTCAAAGGCCTTTTCTGTTTCTAATAAGATGATCAGGTAGTTTTTGTCTTTCAGTTTGTCCTCTGGTATGAAGCCAGAGAATTACATATATAAAATTGTGTTCTTTGATTTGGTTTGCACATATTTAATTGAGAAATTTTGCATTAATGTTCTTGAGGGAATTTGGTATGTAATTCTCTTTCTTTGTTGGGTCTTTATGTGCTTTAAGTATCAAGGTAACTTCCATGTTATATTAAAAAAATAGGCAATGTTCCTTCCGTTTCTTTTTCATAGAAAATTTGAGGAATATTACCACTAAAGAGTCTTTGAAAATCTGTTAGAATTCTGTGCTAAAGTCATATGGCCCTGGGGTTTTTTTTTTTTTTTTTTTTTTTTTGGGTTGGGAGACTTTTAATTATTGCTTTTATTTCACTATGGGTTATAGGTCTGTTTAAATTGTTTATCTGATTTTGATTTAACTTTGGTAAGTGGTATGTATTGAGAAAGTTATCATTTGTTCTGGATTTTACAATTTGAAGGATTACAGGTTTTTAAGTATGTCCTTTGGTTCCTCTGGATTTATTTGGTGTCTGTTGTTATGTCCCTCTTTTACTCTCTAATATTGTTAATTTTTATACTCTGTCTCCATCTTTTAGTTAATTTGGATAAGGATTTGCCACTCTTACTGATTTTCTCAAGGAACCAATTCTTTGTTTCATTGATTCTTTGTATCTTTGATTGTTTCTTTTTTATTGATTTCAGCACTAATTTGATTATTTCTTGCCATCTACTCCTTTTGGGTATGATTTATTCTTTTCATTCTAGAGCTTTCATGTGTGCTGTNAAGTTATTAATATGATAACTTTCCGCTTTTTTAATGTAGCACTTTGTTCTATGAATTTGCCTCTTAAAACTGCTTTCAGTGTGTCTCATGGGTTTGGGTNTGTCTTGACCCATTTTTCATTCCATAGTGAGTTGTTCAGTGTCCATGAGTTTGTAAGCATTCTGCTGCCTCAGTTGTTGATATCCAGCATTAATCTGTGGTGGTCAGATGGGATGCAGAGTCATTATTTCAATGTTTTTTTTTAATATTTTATTAAAAGATTTTCTTATTTTACATGCCAACCACAGAACCCCCTCTCCTCCCTCAATGTTTCTTTTTATTAATTTATTGTCTCATATATTACATCCCTACCACAGTTTCCCCTTCCTCCTATGCTCTCAGCCCCTCCCCTCCATGTGCCCCCTTCCCATCCACTACTCCACTGCTTCCCTTCTGAACAGGGCAGGCCTCCCAGGGATAGCAAGTCAACATGGTATATCAAGTTGCAATAAGACTAGGTACCTCCTNTCATATTGAGGCTGGACAAGGCAATCCAGTAGGAGGAGAAGGGTCCCCAAGGCAGTCAAAGCATCAGAAACAGCCTCCGCTCCCTCTGTTAGGAGTCCTATAAAAACACCAAGCTACAAAATTATAACATATATGCAGAGGGCCTGAGTTAGGTTCANGACTCCCCAGTTGTCAGTTAAGNCTCAGTGGGCCCCCAATAATNCAGGTTTGTTGATTCTGTGGCTTTTCTTGCAGTNTTCTTGATCCTTCTGGCTCTTAACAATCCTTTCTCCCCTTCTTCCACAGGAAGATGGTGATTATGTCAGGCTCCTGTCTATGAGTATAGCAGAATATCATTAGTAATAATTTCATTTACTATTTTTGTTTGTTTGTTTGCTTTTTTTTCTGGGTGTGTTTGGTTCTATCATAGGTCTCTGGGCCATCATCCAGCCTCTGGTTTCTGGTCCTCCAGGCAGCTTTAGGGATGGGTGCCCTCTTGTGACCTGAGTCTCAATCTAAACCAATCATTGGTTGGCCACTCCCACAATTTCTATGCCACCTTTACCCCAGCACATCTTGCTGGCAGGACAAATTGTATGTCGAAGGTTTTGTGGCTGAGTTGGTGTCCCAATCCCTCCACTGGAAGTCTTGCTGGTTACAGGAGACGACCTGTTCAGGTTGCATATCCACCATTACTAGGAGTCTTAGCTAGGGTCACCCTAATAGATTCTTTGGAGTTTCCATTGCACTAAGTTTCTACCTTGCCCTCAAGTTGCCCCCCAATTCTAGTTGTCTCTCTCAGTACTCTTTTCCTACATCCCTCCCCTACCTGATGTCCCCTGTTTCTATCCCCACTCACTCACAGTCCCCCCACAATATCTGTCTCTTATACACATCTAGATGTGTATAAGAGACAGTCCACCCCCAGTCCACTCACAATATCTATTCTATTTCCCCTTCCCAGGGAGGTTGATGCCCGCCCTGCTTGAGCCCTCCTTGTTACTTAGTCTCTATGGGCCTGTGGATTGTAGGATGACTATCCTTTACTTTACAGTTAATATCCATTTATAAGTAAGTACATACCATATTTGTCTTTCTGGGTCTGGGTTATCACTCTTGGGCAATATACTCAAAAGATGCTCCTTTCTACCACAAAGATGCTTCCTCAGATATGTTTAGAGCAGTTTTATTTGTAATAGCCAGAAACTGAAACAACCAAGATGCCCCTCATCTGAAGAATGGATAAAGAAAATGTGGTACATTTTCACAATGGAGTAATTGTGTATTACTCAGCTGTTAAAAAATAACATCATGAAATTTGGAGGCAAATGGATGAAACTGAAAAAAAAATCGTTTTGACTGGGATAACACAATTTTTAAAAATCTGTTGAGACTTGCTTTGTGTCTGAGTATGTGGTCAGTTTTGGACAACATTCCATGAGGTGCTGAGAAGCTATATTCTTTCGTGTTTGGGTGAAATGTTCTACATATATCTGTTAGGTTTATTTGATTCATAGCAGCTGTTAGCTCCATTTTTATCTTTTTAATTTTTGTTTGGGTGACCTGTCCATTGGTGATAGTGGGGTATAGAAGTCTTCCACTATTAATGTGTGAGGATCAATGTGTGATTTAAGCTTTAGTAATATTTCTTTTACAAATGTAGGCGTCCTTGACTTTGAGTCATAGGTGTTAAGAATTGAAGCATCATCTTGGTGGAGTTTTCCTTTGATGAGTCCACGATGTCTTTTTCCATCTCTTTTGATTAACTTTGGTTGGAAGTCTATTTTGTTATATATTAAAACAGCTACACTGGCTTGCTTCTTCAGTCCTTTAGCTTGGGATTTCTTTTTCTATCCTTTTATCATGACATGATGTCTATCATTGATGTTAAGGTATGTTTCTTGTATGCAGCACAAGGATGGATCCTGTTTTTGTATTTAT
>LZPO01044942.1:4979-19011 GCA_001675575.1 Neotoma lepida | reverse complement strand
TGTGTCTGTGTCTGTGTCTGTGTCTGTGTGTGTCTCTGTGTGTTTCCCCACTTTGGGTTTGCTGATTTGAGATAATTTATTCCCTGTATTTTCTTGGATGTAGTTAACCTTGATGGGTTGATAATTTCTTCNTAGTGTCTTCTGTAAGCTGTATTTGTAGATAGATATTGCTTAAATTTGGTTCTTTCATGGAATACCTTATTTTCTCCATCTATTGTGATGGAAAGTTGGGCCAGGTCCTTAGTTTTGGCTAACATCTGTGGTCTCTCATTGTTTCCAGCACATCTGTGCAAGCTCTTTCTGCTTTTAGAATCTCCACTAAGAAGTCAGAATTTATTCTAATATGTCTACCTTTATATGTCACTTGGTCTTTTTCCCTTACAGCTTNTAATATTCTTTCTTTATGCTGTACATTTAGTGTTTTGATTATTATGTACCAAGAGGAATTTCTTTTCTGGTACAGTCTATTTGGTGTTCTGTATGCCTCATGTACATTAATAGCCACCTCTTTCTTTATGCTAGGCAAATTTACTTCTATTTATTTAGTTGAAAATATTTTCTGTGCTGTTGACATGGGTTTATTTCCTTCTTCTATTCTTATTATACATATATTTGGTCTTTTCGTGGTGTTCCACATTTCCTGCATGGTTAGTGACAAGATATTTCTGGATTTAACATTTCTTTGACTGAGGTATACATTTCTTTTTTTGTGTGTGTCTTCAATGCCTCTTCCCATTTTTTATGTTGTATTGGTGACATGTGCCTCCGAGGTTTCTGTTTGAATCCTAATTTTTTTTATTTCAAGATTTCCCTCAGTTTGGGTTTCTTAATTGATTTTATTTTCTCTTTTAGGTTTTGAACTTTTTTTNAAATTTCCTTCCACCATTGGTATTGTCATAGATTTATTTAAGGGATTTATTAATTTCCTCTTTAAGGACTTCAATAATAGTCATAAAGGGTCTTTTAAGGTCTTTTTCTTATACTTAATTATGTTGAAATACTCAGAGCTTCCTGCAGTGGGGTTGCTGGGCTCTACTAGAGACATATTGTCCTGGTTGTTATTGGTTACATTTTCATGCTGGAATGTAGGCATCTAGGTTTGGGAGAATTGCAATTCTAGGTGCTGATATCTGGTCTTGTCTTTGTTGGGTGAGTATTTTGTTCCTTGGTTTCTGTTATCCTTTCTGGATCTTAGGAGAGTGTGGTGGCTGTGTGTTGCTTGGTAGGAAATTCTTCTGGGATCCTGATTAGATGGGGTTTCAAGTAAATGTGTTTGTGGGGATGAGACTGGGGAATTGGATTTGGAGGAGAGAAAGGAGAAGTGAAGATCTGCAGTTTGCCTGCCTGCTTCCCTGACCAGAGTGATAGTTTACGTTTTATACTCAGAGAATTTAATTGCTTAGTATAGAGTTGAGCATCTGTGTTGGGCAAATGCATGCATTGATTTGCCTTTGGTTTTCTTTCTAGGATACATTATAGGATATAATATGCTATAGCTATAATTTTATATTTCTCATCAAATCTTGAAATGTGTAACACTACCAAAACATCATTTTCAAAGAAATTAAGAGATGCTAAAAAATGTGTATATGTCTTTAAGAGATTTCTAGCTATTCTTATCATCCATCCACTGGAAACTCAGGAAAATGACATCACTCACTTACTTTCTATAGCCCTTAGGCTGCTGATGGCCCAAGTGAAATGGCCTTTCAGCAACCTAACACGGGGATTCAGAAATGGTAAAGTCAAGAAGCCACTTAACGTTTAATTCCCTCTTTATTAAGAATTCTTTTGAAAAAACAAAAATTGCTTCTTGGTACCTAAAAGCATACAAGAAACCTGTTGACTGGAAATTGGCTCAGGGACTTTAGGCTTGAATGGATTCTTTGTTTATTAAAGGGTTTCTATAAATGTCTGGTTTAAAAAGAGATGGGAAGTGTAGTCAGACAAGGCCCAATAGATTTCCATCAAGTTTTAAAATATTATAANATTAAATTTCTACAATATTTATTAGATTATGTAAAATCAATGTTTTGTCATAATAATTGCTTATATAACGCTAAATTATTCTCTGGGATATAATTTTCAAAGGACTTTAGTTCCTGAGATTTCCTGATGCTTGCAAAACTTTCAAAGTTCTTAGTATATCTATTTATAATCATCATAAAAACAAATGCTTTGAGTTTCAAATAACAAAGAATGAAAATTGTTTAATATAGACAAAGTAACTGTAGGCTGAAAAATTGGGAGCTAGAGGCAAATAGCAGTCAATGTCTTCAAAGCTAAGAGTATGTAGAAGAAAGCCTTTTCACTTCAAGATTAACAGATGGCCTAATTCCCTTTGGAATACATGGGCTCAATCTAATACTGACCTGGAATTATTTATTCAAAGAGGCTGGCCTCTTCTGAGGATTTAATAAGNGGCATAACAATGAACTGTGTCATTCAATTTGAGCATTAAAATTTGCCTCATATGATTCAAAAGAGTTTTTTATGCTTGGACAAAACAGTTAACAACATTCACATTTGACTATTGCTTCAAAGTCAATTCTTACACGGATTTAACTTGTAAAACCGGGCTTTGTGAAACAAGTGTGAATTTATGCTCTGTCCTGAGCTGATGCAAAGNAGACAGTGAATACATGGAAGACTAGAAAAGGATTCCAAAGAATTTTCAGCCAAGAATAAAGAATTGACTCAGAGAATTGAAAATTAGAAACTGTCCTTAAAATTATAGGAGAGAAGATAGTAATAGTATGTATAAAATTAATTTACTCTGTTAGTATACTTATAGAGACACATCCAATAGGATATAACTAACTGTACACCATTCAATTTATCTATATTTTACCTCTATCGTTTATTGAGAGAGTTAAAACAATGACCCATTCAATTGTGAAGTANAGGAAGTTCAAAGCCAAGTACTAGACACTATAACCCTGTAATCTAACTAAGTTAACACTGAAAATTAACCATCACACTCGTTTGACAAATCTGCTTAGAGAGGCATTGACTGTAGTGGTGACACCTTTGACTCTGGACTATGTGTTTATTAGATCCTCACCAGCAGTGGAATAAGACTGTAGAGGACTTGAGCTTAACCTAAGAAGAATTGTTGAAAGAGCTCAGATTATTTTGTCTGAAGAAGGGGAATTTGGAGAGGATCAAATCAGTGTATTTAACTTGCCATGTTGATGTATAGGGTATGTTACACATAAGGAGTGTGTGTGGAAGTATGCTTAGGGGAGATTGAAGTAACTAGATGGGCTATACTGTTATTAAAATGGTTTTCTAAGTGATACTATGACTTTTACAACTAAAGAATCTGGAGACCATGCATGTAAGTTTTATTTAACTAACAAGATATTCTGTAATGTTCAGAGCAGAAACTTGTCTGACTTTTGTTAAAGCAAAAGCCAAGTTACCTGTCCTTCTGGGCTTACTACACTTGCCTTTTAGCAAGAACAAACAGGTAAGTTGATTAATAAATGTTAATTGAGTAACAATAGAATATTCTTGTTCTGGAATTTACTGTAAATTATAAAATTGAAGTGAAAAGGTAGGTTGACTTCTTTTTTCTCCCCTTTAACAGTAAAATTTCTGAGAGTGTGCTTATTTATAGGCTTAAATAGTAACACAAAGGTCTTATGATATTTGTAGACTCTCACGTAAAGTAAATCAATTTGAAAAAAATGATAATTTGTTCTTGTGAAATATATCTTATACATTTAATTTGCTCCATTGCAACTTATATATGCATAGTGGCTTATTTTTTTATTAATTTTTTTCATAAAACAAGTGTGCTATAAGAAAGCTGTTTTTTTGGATAATTGTCTCTGTAAAATATTTTGAATAAATGGCTGCCCTGAAACAAAAATTATTTGGCATTTTCCATATATGTATATATATGCATATATATATACACACAGACAGACATAAATACACAAACACATTACTCTCATCTCTATAAAGCTGAATACATGAAAAGAGATTAAGAGGAAGAGAAAAATTATAAAGATGACAGAGAAAATTGAATAGCAATATTCTATTCATGAAAAAACTTTGAGAGATTGAGTTCTTTCCCACATACTTTATATTTTCATCTATATGTTCTGTAGGTCAAGTCATACTTCAAAATCTAGAAACTCTAAGCTGATTGATTTTGCTCATCATCTTTAATCCTCTCTTCTGTTAATAGTTTCAATTTAATATTCCTCTAGATGTGTAAAAAGTAGCTATAATATTATGACCAACCCATTAGACAACTGATATCAAGAACTTCCTATTTTGACTTATTTTCCCTTCAAAATGTCACATATTTTACATGATTCAATGGCATACATGAATGTTTGATGTTGGGCCAATGGATATTCAGAATAATGAATGTATAAATGGCACCAAAGATTCAGTTTTCAGCTCAAGAGAGCACCATTGTTAGCTAATGGTATAGTACTCTTCTAAAAGAACAAGAATTTTTAGCAAGAAATCATTCTGTTTTTTTTTTTCCTGGTGAAGTATCACATATCCAGAGCAAACCACAGGAAGAAAGAGACACGTTTTCGTTATCTCCTCCCTGGGCTCTATGTTTTTTTTTTTCCTGGTGAAATGATGACATGGACTTGTCAGACTTTAGAAAATTTGCAAGATAGAAACTCAAAGGCCCACTCCAGGCTAAATATGTGCAGATGACTCAAAAACACGAGGTAGTAGCATAAAATCTGATGTGTTCAAACACAAGCCTTGATCTGCTTTTTCTTGGATAATTGGATTTCTGGAAATGTTGGGTGACACATTCCTCCATAACAACCTGTGCAGGAGTGTAGCTATGGCAGCCCTCAGGCAAGCTTCCTGCCATTAGTCAGGCTCTGTGTTCTCCACTGGGACACAGTTCTTACTCCCCATGAGATATGTCCATATGCAAGTCAACTGGGTAGCTNGCATTACAAACCTATATTACCTTCCAGCTCTTGAAGTACTTGATATTTCTTCTTCTAAGGAAGAAATGACACTCAATTTATCTATAGGGTTCAGGATAAATATCCACATTTCTACCATAAGTACTAAATATGATAATATCCTGTTTCTAGCTTAGAAGTTGCTTAGAGTCTTTGGTTTAAACGNAATATGGTTGCCTTATTATGACAACTGAAACAATGATTAGAACTTTTTTTCCCCTAACATAATCTAGTTTGTGACTTTTAACAAAGAGTCATTGGAAATATAAACCACAATTCTAGCGCTTTTATTGGCAAATAGGGCAATATTGGTGAGTGGATACAGTAATTGCCCTATAATAGCCATCAGCACTTCAATTTATAATTACTTTAGTTTAATGGTTTTGATCAGACATTTCCAGAAATAAGTAAGCTGAAGTAACCCAAGAAACAAGGAAATGCCCTACAAATACAGGGAGGATTTAAAAGCTGTCTTAAAATTATTCAATATCAGTTACCCAGTAAAGCTAGTTCCTGGAATTGAGCGTGTGTAAATACCCAACTGCCAAGAGATAATAGTACTGAAAATACGGCAGTCACCACAGATTCTTCATATAAAGTGTCTAGCCTATACCAGCAAGTCATCCATTTGGGGCAGTGTCTAAAAACACTTGAAAAAGCAAATAGTAATTGAGGCGTCATGTCAAAAAAGAGCAACAATACATCAGTATTTTCACTGCTGCTTTAAAGTTAAGAATTCAACAGTTTTTCAATAACGTCTTCTTCTTTGTGATAGAACAAACACAATATGATTTGAGTTTTTTGTCTGTTCCTTAACTAATTTACGCTTTTATACTGATTCACGCTTTTATACTGATTCACGCTTTTATACTGATCTAGAAGGAAAGAGTAGGTGTGAGGGGCACGCCTGTATTCTGAGATCTCAGGAGGATGGCTGCCAGTTCGAGGCTAGCCTGGGTTCCATAGTGACACTCTGCTTCAAACAAATACATGATAGTTTAGATTCCTTTTAGATTCCTTAAAGCAGAAGTGCTTTTTAGATTGCCTGTTGAGCTGAGAAATCCTTTGTATTTGTGCATGAAGCTTGTTTAGACACATTTTCAAGTGTCGCTGAATAAGTTTTTTAATACTTTGTCTATAATGCACAGCTTAAGATCCCCTGAGACACAGAGCTAACTCTGAACACAGAGTTCAGGTGCTACAACTAACTTTGGGAGTATCTANAAAACCTATGGCTCTCCCATTAGCAAAAACCTCATTAGGTTATGCCTGTAAGATACTGACACACCAAGTGAAAATAAAAATAAAGGGAATTGGGCTGAATGGGTTGTGGGAGTTGGGTCTTTGAACATAATGATTAAAATGGAAGGGCGAGGGAGGGAAAAAGGAATGATTGAGGGTATGTTCAAAGTAAAAATATACTACTATGAAAAATATTCTTATGCAACACTACGATATACAATGAATACATATATAAAATAAAAAAATACTGTTGAGCTGAATGTTTTATCCTAAATGGAAAACTAAAATAAGAGTATTTATAAGTTGCTGCCTGTGATTGAGTTTGGATCCATTTTAAAGCACACAAGAATTCAGAACATGATGCTAAACATTTTATCACACAAAAATACCAAACTACAAGTTGGTTACATTTCTCTGTAACANAGTGGTTTATAGTGGAGCTAACACTTTGCTTCAAAGACACAAATCTAGCTTGAGTCTTCCTACTGAAAAGACATTTATTCTAAATGATGGATAGGATGTCAATCTCTTGTAAGAATGGTCTCATAATTCTAACTTACATAACCACAGTTTACTATCATGTACGGTGTCGTGGAGGGATTTGGACTTGCTTTTTCTAGTTGTTAAATGGCTTCTAAAGGATGATAGGGAAGAGTCAGTTAGTTGGAGGAGACTTGCTAAGCAGAGTGCCTTCTTGCTCTAAATTCAACATCTTGTCAGAACTAGGGTGCGTCGCCTTCTGATGATGCGTCATTAAGTCTTTTTCTGGACAGGGTAANGGCTCAATTCTCCACTTCTGGTGCTATCAGATGCTGATGAATATTTTATATGAGTAAAATTATTCTCTGGTAGAAGCACACGCATATTATCAGAGAGCACAATTACTCAGACATTTAGTCAAGAAACACACCCTGTCAGACAGGAAATTTCTTTAATTGAGGACTTAGAGTTTACATATAACTGGAATTTTTTCTAAGAATTGTGTGGAATATGTGACATTGTTGTGAGCAACATTTTGAAAGGAAAATATTAATAAATAATGTCAGCTACTGTATCTCAACTGTTTTATCTTTTCCTTGCTGAAAGCCTCTAATGGAATTATTGTCTTTTTAGCTAACCAACGTGTAGAGTATGTGGGTAGTGGTATTCAATATTTATGAAATGCTTGTTTCTCATAGGACTAAAGCAACTGATTCTTTTTCTAGTGATGACAGAATTTATCAATTGCTGCTTGAACCTGTTGTATTTTCATCTTACGACTTAATATGGTAGAGGTCATGGCTGATACATTTTCAAAGTAAAACCTGAAGCATCTCTTAGAAACCCTTGGCTCAAAAGCCTCACTGTATACAGACAGACCTGCAAGAGCCTCCAGAGATGAACAAAAGCTGATTCTCCCTGTCAACATGATTATTACTACAGAGGGTTTGCTACTATTATGTTTATGTTTTTAATAAATTCCAAAATTCAAGGAAGTTTATGTATGTATGTATTTGTTTGTTTGCTTTACAGGGCTAAAGATTGAATGCTGGATGTGGTATGTGTTAGGCAAGCCCTCTACCTCTGAGCTACATCTTCAGTCCTTCAAGGAAGTTTGTTAATAGAATCTGAAAAATCAATAGATTTCTGTACCTTTCGTTGACTCATGTAGAAGAATATTAAGCTTGTTTAGAGATCTGACACCCCATTGTAAAACAGAGTCTGGGTTTGCTTAGTGTGGAAAATAGCAAACTTTCTGAANGTTAAAAAGAGGTAGAAGGCAGTGTGAGTAGCCTTGAGCTGTCATTTTTCATTGGTTACATTAGCTTTGAAATCACTTACTGTTTAGGGAAAGCGTTAGATTCTGAGGATTGGCTAGGAACTTAAAGAGGCTGAACTCTTGAGCTTCAATCCCAATTCACAATAGCCATAGGCAACGTGCTTATAACATGGAGGTAACTGAGAACTTAAATGTTGTTAATAGTCTCTGAGCCAATTAAATAAAACAAAGTGTTACACAGGTATAGGCCAGTGGCATTACTGGCTGAGTATTTCACCTTTTCAGGAGAGCCATTATTAAGTGCAGATGAAATGCTATAAATCACCACAATGAACTTCATCCTTCTGTGTAGTTATCCCTGAGAATAGCAGGACACAAAGTAAAGCTTTGCCATGGCTCCTTTGAAGTGCCTTGAAAGGCATCCCCAAGTCATCTGTGTCCCAGCGCCCCACTTTTCTTTCCAAAGACAAATCATAGGAGCAATCTGAATGGAATACTTATTTGACTGCTAGCTGGGTGCAAGGCTCTCAAGGCTGGTGGGGGTGGGAATTGTTTGGAGGCCCCTAAACAAAAGNAGAGATTATGCAGCTGGTTGAGTGTCTGGCTTCTTCTTCACAATTGGGTCCTGTTTGATTTGTTTGCATTGACATTCTCTTAGTCATTATTACTCCAATCAGACCAGTTTTCACAACGATATTCCATATCTCATTTTCATCACTACATGAAATGTAGCATTGAAAGGGCCAGGAATCTTTCATGAAGCACAACAGGACATTGACAGTCAAGCAGATTATCTCCAGATTCAATCCCAGGGCTTACTTCTTACTTTACGATTTTTTTTTCTCTCTAGACCTCATCAGGCTGACCAAGGCTCTCTTCACACATACCACTCAAGACTTC
This sequence comes from Neotoma lepida, assembly GCA_001675575.1. NCBI lineage: Eukaryota > Metazoa > Chordata > Mammalia > Rodentia > Cricetidae > Neotoma > Neotoma lepida. The sequence continues at coordinate 10,155 of LZPO01044942.1, read as the reverse complement.
TGTGCAGTGTAAAATAGAAGATCAAAAGCAGGTATGGAAAAAAGAAGCCCGAGAGTGAAATGAACACTGAAATCCGCTCAGGTTTCATGTTGGTGATGATTAGACTCACAAAAATCTCAGACCATGGAAGCATTTCTACTCGTCTAAAAACCCACAGCTTTTTCTTTCTTTGAAAAGACTTTTCATAATGAGCAACCCTTCTCTCATTTGAAGGTTGGAATCTTTTCTGAAAAAGTTTGGTAGGCATTTGAGCACTGTCACATGCAGTGAACCAGGTACATGGAGGACAGCTGACTCTACAGATCCAGGGACTTGGGTAAGTGCCCAGCACTAAAGCCACTCAAAGTGGCTGCTCACGCTGCCTCTGAGTGAGCATGCAAGACTCGTTTTAATTTAATAATGTTTTCTTTACTCACACAGGACAACCATTAGTAAAAGTCTTGGAAGTGTTTTTGGTTCTATTAATGGCTTTGGGCTGGGAAACACGGAAAAGTAGCAAAAGGAAGTTAAACAAAAAGTTCTGTATTTCACTACAGAAAAGTAGATACAAAATGAGATTTTTTTGTGTGTGTGCACTGCAGTCCTTTGTGATTATTTTGTTGAGATTTGAAAAGAGACATTATTTCGACAGTTTCTTTATTTTTTTTGAGTGTGTGTGTGTGTGGTGGGGGGTTGAGATCCTAAGTTGTGTAGGATTTCCACACCATCATACTTTTGGTATAAACTGCAGTCCCTTTCCATTCCCAGTCTGATATGATCCAGAGATATTTTCGGGTAGTAGAAGGAAACAGACAATTTATATTGGATACTTCTTACCAAAGATCCAATGCACTAGAGAAGCAGGCTGGATATGGGTGGCATCATCTCTAGTTACAAAGATGATATGATAATTGAAAATAATTGTGGCTTGATTTTCTTCTAAATGAAAATAATTTTAACTACCAGCTTCGCATTGTTAAGTGTTGACCTGAAATCTCACATGACCTGTGAGAACTTATTCATGATGGGATACCTTTGATTTCCATTTCTTGGGAGGTTCTTTCCTTTCCTGTGGCTCTTTCCATTTGACACTTGCCAGAACTAGTTTGTGTGTGTGTGTGTGTGTGTGTGTGTGTGTGTGTGTGTGTTTGTGTGTGTGTGTTAAAGCAATGTTACTTCTTGGGTCATATATTTGAGGCAATAATCCTTTCGATTTTTGCTTCTCTTGATGAGTTTCATATAATTCACTTTACAGGTTAAAGCAAAGTAATTTTTAACTGTTGGTTTAAATATATATTTTTGCAACAAAAACAAAGATATTGAATTATTTGAACTCCTAGGATTTCTCTTCATACATAAGAGAAAAAAAATCTGTCTTAATTTTCTTTTCAACCACTGGCCTTTCCTAGTGTGACATACTTCTTATTTGAGTCATGGCTTCTAGTTATAAATGTTTAATGTCCTTAAGTGATTTTTAAATTTCTTATTTACAATTGTAACACTTAGAAAAATATAAAATTTGGAAATATGCTGTATGTAATTTTATTTTAGAGATTTTTTTTCTGAAATGTCCTTAAAATACAGCCATTATTCTTAATAGTTGTCTAAAACAGTAACAAGACCAGGATAGATATTCCAGTAAAATACACACTTCAAAACATTTAAGCTTTATTTTTTCCTCTTAAATAGGCCTTAAGATACATAGATGATAACTGAAGTTACTGCTGGAAATTTGTATTTTAAAGGTAGATTTTGATCAGTTGAATCAAGGGCAGATACTTGGATTATAATCTATTCAATTATGGCATCAAACCTTAAATAACCAAAGATTCATGTTTTCATAACCCTTTCAAGAGCCTGGGCACCATTAAGTTCATTAGGAGCGATTGATAATACTTTGTATTAATTACAAACCCATTAGTAATACTTGCAGGAAACTCCAGTTGTTGGCTAATTTACCAAATTTATGCATTGTCTTTCTGGATTTAAACTGGGATATAAACTAGGTCAAGACAATAAATTAGGGCTGTTTTGTTTGCTGTGTTTTGTTTTCGCTGCAAAATGGTTTAGCTGGGAAGTGGATATTGTAGCTTTGCCAAGACACAGCCAAGTAGAGCCTTAAGCTGAGTTTTACAAACTTAAGAGTTATTCGTCATTTTGATGAGCTGTCGAGGGTGATGTCAAGTGAGAATTAGAGAGCATCCCACTCCCATTTCTTCAGTGATGAGGAAAAGAGGTACCTTTAAGAAGCAGCCCAGCCACCCAGCCAGTTCATCACTGCTGTTCTAAATACTGAATAAAAATCATCGTGAGGCTAATGACCAGTGGCCTTTATTGAGGTTTACAAAAATTAATAACAAATGAATAAAAAGATAATTGTTGAACTAAATTTTCATATATATAATGTCCTAAAAGCTGTATTTAAAAGTTTTGTGTAAACAGTCATATATTAATTGTTCTTTGTCATCTCAATGAAGTCCTCCGTATAAGGCCAGATAGGAAATATTTCATTTTTTTGTAAATATCTTTCTTCACTACTCATATCTGTCATTGTAGCTCAAAGGCAGCCATAGAAAATAGTACGTGCAAATAAGCTGTGTTCCAGTCACACTGTATTAATAGATACTGAACTTGAATTTTATGTAGCTTTGGCATTTTTAAATGAGAGGTTATTGTTTTACTTTTCTTTTAAACATTCAAAACTGTGGAAATTGCTCAGGTCACAAGCCATACAAAAAGTAGGTTATGGGCAAAATTTAGTTTGGTTTAAAATATTAATTGTCTAGAACTCACAAAATGATATGCTAATGTAAAAATAATAGAAAAGTATGCATGCACATCTTTAAGATTTTTTTTTTTTTAGAAAAGTAACACTTAAAAATGGAACCAAACTAAAAGAACCCTAAAGCTGCTCAGTTTTAAGAACAGACCAAAGCTGAAGCTAGATAACTTAGGTCAGTAATTTCTTTCATCATGTGTCTGAAGAATCCAGACTCTAAAGATCCACTACTTAAAAGGCATTTTTATTTTTGCTTTCACTAAATGAGAGCTGAGAGAAAAAAGTCAGTGGCTTTATTGTTTGCCAAGTTCAGAATCTGTAAAAGAAAGCATACTTGAAGCGTTCACTGGCATTACCCTCATTAGATATAAAATTGCATCATTCAACAGAGTGAGAAAGAGCGAGAAAGAGTGTTATTTTACCTTAGGATGGAGAGTTTGTTAAATGTGCTTATCTTAGAAGTATCCAGCCATGTCCACACCTGTGTCTCAGCTAAGCATGTTATCATTCTGCCACAGGACAGCAATATTTGTATCTCAGGAACTGCACTTTCATATTAAATCATCTTTCTTTAGATAGGAAATATTATGGTGTTGGAAAAAATTCATGGCCAACTTTTCTATTTCAAGCACGTTATGGAAATTTACATATAGTAACTTATAACAATTTTGCAAATTTTAGGAATTCTAATTAATCTTCTGTAGTTTTTTCAATCATCCATGGNATTTACTTATCTTTAGAATGCATATGTGTTTGTGCTCATGGATTTAAATTCTGACATGAAAGCTCTAAATAGAAATTTATTTTGAATAAATCTTAAAATTGCAGTGCAATTATATATTTCTGGTCTTTAAAATCCTCACTTTATCAAGTCCATCAAAATTCATGTCATCACTATTAATAGAGAAAAAGGAGACTTAGTAAGAAATTGTGCCATTTACATTTGAGTGTTCTTTCAGCTGGCACTGATATTGTTTATGAGTCACCAAAAATGCTAGCTGAAGAATTTTTTTAAGTGAATCAATTAATCAAAGTACACAACATAAATATACTAGTCATATATTTTTTTAAAAGTGGATCAATTTATCCACTAAATTCAAGTAGTTTTTAATTCATCAAGTTTTTATGAATTGATATAATTTTAAATCAACCTGTATATCACAAATTCCATTTCTTTTTTCTTTTCTTTATATTAAAGGCACATTAGCCCAATATACATTACTCTAGTTATTGGTGAGCTGACTGAATTTTAATTTGATTAACGTTTAGATGAAATTCAAAATTTTAATTCCNTTAGTGATGGAATATCTAAATACCAAAGTACTGCTGTAGCAAGGACTAAATATTGATTCATTTAATTTTCCACATTTTCTTTGGTTACAAGACACTCCCTCATTAACAAAGAGTTTTTGAGGGTCTGTAGCCCACTTTGTCCTGTGCTAGATCCTAAATAACAGAAATGAAAGCACATTTTTATTCTTCAGGAGCTTATGAATTTATTAGGAGGGAAAACAAAGGTCAGGAAGTTTGACTGTTGTTTGTAGGAGATGGTCACCAATGCCTGGACAGTGTTTCAGAGTCAAAGCCTGAGTAGGGGAGCTTCCCTGGCATACCATGGCTAAAAGCCAAGGATGATGTTAAACATCTCACTACAAAGAATTACCTGAACCAAATCACCAATAATACTGACTTCAAGAAATTCTGAATCAAATGCAGTACAATTTTAGGACTACCACTATAGAATAAAACACAGACTTTTCTAGGAACACAGAAAAAGATGCTGTCAGTTTTAGAAAGAAAGGAGGTGTACTGATGAAGAAATATCTTGAGAGAAGAGTGAGTTGTAAAAGACTCCTGAAGAGCAGAATAGAGAGACATTCTTGTGGAGGTGGAGGGTAGGAGTATCTGCTTCCAGAACTCCATACAGAGGGAGCACAGTGAGTGAGGATGAAGACATACAAAATAGATTCTTATCTCTGGCAGCTGTAAGAAGAATCCTTGAGTAGCTTAGATGGATGGAGGGAAACAGAAACCTGGGGTTGAATAAGTTAGAATTTATTTATTTATTTAGCCAGAAGTCATAGAGTTGGGGCTTTCTTCTGAAAGATGTCAGAAAGGAGAAGTGTGGCAATGACAGACTTGACATGATCAGGCAGACTACAATAGGATTTATGAAGCTTAGTATGAATTGTCAGGGTATGAAGGAATTAAAATCATTTAAGATTTACATTAGAGAAGAACCTGGGGTGAAAAAAATCTCTCCACTTTTTTCCCTATAAAGATGATTTTGATTCAATGGATTTTCCTTTTCATCAGAATTATACCAAAGAAATAAAAATTTATTCCTAATAGTTCCTTAAGTGTGTGTGTTTCTGTTTGGTTGGTTCTGGCAGGGTGGCACTGTTGAGTTGTGGTGGT
>LZPO01044941.1:22014-42509 GCA_001675575.1 Neotoma lepida | reverse complement strand
TAACAAATCATTCTAACATGTGGTATTATAAAAGGGATGCTTCTTCCTCATGTTTAAAGTAATAAAAATAAAGATTAATATTTATTCCATGTTAGTCTTGAAGTTGCTATGTAGCGTAAGCTATCCTACAATTCCTAATAATCCTCCTTCCTCAGCTGTCCAAGCACAGAGTCCAGTGGTCTGGTCTTGTTATAGTTCTCCACTGCAGTACCGAATTTACAGTTTGTTCAAAATTGGCAGCAACTGTGAGTAGAAACTGGACTAGAGGGCTGGAGAGATGGCTCAGTGGTTAAGAGCACTGGCTGTTCTTCCAGAGGTCCCAGGTTCAATTTCCAACACCCACATGGCAGCTAACAACTGTTTGTAACTCTAGTTCCATGGTATCTGACACTCTCACACCAATGCAAATAAAGTAAAATAAATTATTAAAAAGAAAAAGGAACTGGACTTGAGTTCTTTATTCTAACCACAAATGAACAAGCAAAGTTTTAATTTTTGCTTAAAATCTTTTAAAAAATGANATAAGTTGAACTCTAAGGTACATTTTTTGTTGGTAAAAGTAGGTTTAATTTTTCACATAAAGTTTTTTACTAAATTCATACAGTATTTTAAAGAGTAAACTGTCTTTTGATTTAAATTGTTAGACATTTATTTTGAAACTATGGAAATGATTGATTCTGGACCTTTTGACTATGGTCAAGCATAAAATTAAAGAAACGAGAAAAAACTGAAATAGAAAAGATTAATATTTTATGCATTGAATAATGAAAACACACCTCCATCTATTTTTTTGTTGTTTGTACATTTTGGGATTACTGTCTCAACTCATTTNTATTTTTGAAAAGACATAATGTCTTTACTNAAAATATGAGTATTTGTCAACTTGTTACTCCAGAAATCGCAAGAGGTCCCAAACAGTATTAACTATTGACATTGTTCTTGATTACCCATGAGAACTTTATTATAAGTATAGATTACTGAAGACACCACACTTTGACCACATGACATGGAGANATGCATCACCAACTGATGCAACCTAGAAGCTCCTCCCTGCTGGCAAGCTTTAATAGAATGAGAAAGTGCTTTGAAGCTGCTCNGGAAGAAAATTAATCAAAAATCATACCCAGTTTTGAACCTTGTGAGCTACAATAATGACTAGTGTGGCAAAATATGAAACAGTATCTTGGTGCAATAGTGGCATGATTGTAATGGGAGTAACCAACATCTTTTAAAATAGGATTTAAGGCCCACTCCAGAGGAAAGAGCTCATTATGTCTGGTACTGAAAACCTGGGAAGAATCTTGTGCCTAGGGAAGTCNTGGGTCCTACTACNNTTATTTTGCTAAGGAGTACATTATCAAACTGCCTGCTGTATACCCTAATACTAATTCAACTCTCACTCCTCATCAGTAAAGTATCTTTATGAAGTAGATGTCAGTTATTAGACAATTGATCAAAGTACAGGGAATATATGACTGTGGAGTGTCTTCTATCTCACTTAATGATAATTGACATAAAATAATACTATAATACTGTACTATAAAGGCAATAAACTACCTGGGAGAGTAATTTTGTGTTTAAATCATAGCAATATACGTATAGTAGGTATGCTGGCTGGTTTCATCAACATGATAAATGCTAGAATCATTTAGGAAGATGCAACCTCAATTGAAAAAATAATGTCTTCACTAGGTTGGCCTGTTGGCAAGCCTGTGGTGCACTATGTTGATTGCTGACTTTGATAGGAGGGTCCAGTTCAATATAGGATGGTGTCACCTGTGGGGGCCACAGAGGCTCCCTAGTAAGTTCTTAGTCAAGATCAGAAAGTCTGAGCTTGCTTTGACCAGGAGGGCTGCATAATAGGATGATTTGGCCAAAGGCATGGTTACCAGATGTTTTGAGGGGTCTACACTTATTGATACTTTATACCTCGACCTAGAAAGAGGGAGGTCTTTTGCTCCTCCCCTTGCTGATGTATAAAAAGCTCATTATGATTAAAGTCATGGCAAATGAGTATTGACCCAGGGCCCTCCTGAAGCTATCCTGTGTCTCTGTCTTTTTCATNGTCTCCATCTATATTTCTAATACTTCATTATTCTTCTCTCCTTCCTCCAAGAACCCCTTCACAGGTCAGAGCTGGTCTTCTACAGTCACCCTACTCTCATGGTTCTGGATCCTATAAGAAAATTACTTGAGCAAAATATGAGCAGAAAACCAGTTAATAACATGCTTTCATGCCTTCTGCATCAGCTCCTGCTTCCAGGTTCTTGCTCTGTTTGAGTTTCTACCCTGCATTCCTTCAGTGATGAACTATAATGTGGAAATGAAANAAAAATCAACCCTTTTCTCACTAAGTTGAATTTGGTCATGGTATTTCATCACAGAAATAGAAACCCTAACTAAAATACTGGGTAAAACAACACAGACATGTTTATTGACTCTTAAGGCAAAGTTGCAGAAAATTTGACTTAAACATACATTATCAAGATAGGCTCTAGCTTTTTAGGTGTCAGCTTTTACAGAAGCAAGTATGGTAAAGGAAGTGTGGAGTGATAACAAAATTGGAAATATATAACAGGATATTCTTATCATCCCTTCACTTTTTACCACCAGTGTGGAAAAAATGGATAGAACTTTAATTATATATATATATATTATATTATATATAATATATATATATAAATATGTATATATATTTACCCCTATTGTTGAAAACTGAAGTCTGTACCACTCCCAAGACAACTGGCTAGGCATCACTATTGAAGTTCTCTAGTTGAGTATAGCCACTGAAGACCCCAGGCTGAACATCATCACTAAAGTCTGTTTCCTTTGCAGTCTGCTATTTGAGATTCATTGAAATGTTGTCAGCTTGAACTGCCACAGCTACAGAAATATCCACAGTTGCAAGAACCATTCATGTGGTTCACAGACATAGATATGTTTCTTAACACTTCATTTCTAAAATAAAAATAAACAAATATAAATAAGTCATTTAACAAAAACCAAGAAAAGAAATCAAATAGCAAATTACCAACCAAAAGAAAAGTTATGTGGATCAGGGATAATAGAAAGAAATAGATGAATAGATAGAAAAAGATCAATATCAATGAAAAGGAGGAAGTTGTGGGTACAGATAAAGATCTTTAGGTCTTTATCAGATACATTTCAAATATTACTTATTATTACTGTTACTAAATTATACTAAACATCTCTGTAGCAACTATAAGAGGATGTTTAAAAAGCTGCATGATATTTTTCCTTGTGGAGATATTAAGAAGTGTCTACTTACCCAAAATAGGGAACCAATGTCAGCAAAAAAGAATATTCACCCAAATTTAGCTTGATGAGTTAATGAGTTGCTGGATTATGGATGAAGGTTTACCTGTAGGAACATCAAGGACTCAATATTAACTACATTACTTAAACACCTATCCCATTAGTGGTTACAACATACAAAAACTTTCCTGTCCAACTTGGAGACAGCTCTACCGAAGAGGTCCTCTTCCTCAGNTATGCCTAATACTGTTATAGCCACAGGAATAGCCTTTGTGCCATTCTGAGCTTCCTGAGTCTCATGGGCTTCATTAGTTTTCAGAGTCTTATGAATCTTTCCACTCCCTCAAGAATAGAATATTCCAACATGGATTAAATAGATTCATAGAATGGAATATTCCAACGTGGATTAAATAGATTCATAGTACTCTAATACTTCTCTATTTCTCATATTCCTTTCCTGTGGATTTTCTGAACATTGCAAGAGGTGGCATAGATGTCTGATTTTTTGTTTGTTTGTTTTAGAGTTGAGACTGGGATACTATGTAATACTCACCTGTTTTCAGTACTTTGAGAAGTTATGGTCTCTTCAATGACTGCTTGTACTTTCAAAAAGAAATGTTTTGTTTACTGACCAAAGCTGCCATCAACAATAATCTGTGGTCACATATACAAATGTGTATGAAAGGCAATTTGATATATATATACATATCACATCTGTTTTTAAAATACACAGCAATATGCCTGGTCTTCCCACTAGTATCTATGACCTCCTTAGCTACAAGTCTTAGCCCTGGATTATAATACCAAATATGAGTTCCCTTCTGTTAAATGGGTCTTAAGATCCAATAAGAAAATAATAGGACTTTGTCATAAAAATAACATCACTAATGCATATGAGGATGTATTTTGCCTAACATGACATATTAGTAATATATAGCATGTCTGACCTATAACAAACAGTACTATCAGTAACAGTACTCCTCCCAGCAGGCTACACAGCACCTTCCCATACCATCTCAGCCAGTACAACTTGACTTTTCTATGTCCTTAAAATAGAGCATGTTGTATTTTCAGTAGCAGAACATGTAATTGACATCAGTCACAGAGGCTTTTAAGGTTTGTGAATCCAAACTTGTCACCAACTAACTCATAGAGAAAAAATACATCTCTGATGCTAGGAATCTTACCCAACAAACATGGATTTATGAAATTCTTTTGTTCACTCAGACAGTACATGCTGTTTCAAAATCTTTGCCTGCTATATATGCTGTTCTTCCATATGTTTTCCCAAATGTGTAACATGCTCAGGAGTTATGATGTGATTGTGATGCATTATGTGATGACAAGATTTTATAGAAGTTGGGCAGGATCTCTGAGGGCTCTCTGATTTTCAAATCAAGTAAGTGTNAACTGATATTGACATTGAGAAGCTAATAGGGCTAACACAAACAATTACCAAGAATCAGTTCAACACAGCAAGACTTCACCGAGAGAACAATGTTGGGTACAGGAGATACTACCTTATTTAGCTCTCTATACCTTCTTGACTTGCTCCATAAACTGCTCCATTTCCTCAGCACTACTCTGTGANTGTCTCATATCTCCCCACTCCTGAGAGCATTTGCAGGGAAAGTTCATATTGGTTAAACTGGCTTATAGCCCTTCAATAGAAGGACTGCTCTCTTTCTCTTACTAGGCGGCCACTTCAGTTAGACAGGCATGACCACAGTCCATTCCTCTCTTCTGACAGTCTCTAACCTTTCACTATTTTGTTTATGCTTTGGCTGGCTGGACAAAGGGGCCAGGGCTGGATGAATAACCTCCCTTCCTGGCATACTTTCTTACAGGGAGAAAGGAACATACNNTATTCTGGTATAATAACTTCACACACCACCAGCAGGATAACCATTTTCACCTGACCCACTTGCCTTCTACTCTCTTTGCCTCTTTGCTGAAAGGTTACTTTGCCTCTAAAGCCTNACAAACTCACAGACACAGCATTTGGCTTGGCATCATTTTTTTTTCCTAGGAACTGCAGCCACATTTAATTTCAAGTGACTTAGGCTGACCCCTTGTCTGGCTTACTTTTTTATTTCCTCCACCGGATTTCTTTAGCACCTATGCACCTGATTTATGTGCTGACCTAAACAGTTCATATCTTCCNTAGCCTTTCCTAACTCATAAAGATCACACCTCACCAATACCAGTCTTGAGGTCCTTGCTGAATTTACTTCTTTCTTTTCTTTCTCATGAACACAGTCCTGTATGGACTGCAAAGGTGGGTATAGACTCCTGTCTCTCTTTAAAGACATAGTATTTTTTNCTGATTCTTTGAGAATTTTATATGCACATGCCCAATTCTTTCATTAATGCCCTTCTTTGTTCTGTTGTCTACCATCCTTGACGTTCANGATAGACTTGAGCCATGGATAACCATGCATCCCTAATGTCTCCTGTGTGCTGGTCCAAGAATGACCAATCTCCCTCATATTGCCTAAGGTTATGCAACTTCTGTCTCAAAAAAGGAGGAGCTAATATATTACTCATTTTCTCTGTCTCCAGGGTACTCAGACTTATTCCATCTTCCTTCTTGTNCCACAACCTCATGAACAGACTCTGAGAGGNTCTTTCATTTATGATTTAAAACTCATTCTCAAGTCAAGCAGTTTAGAGGAACAATATTAGGAAATTAGCATGTATTCCTTTACTGNACTATTATTAAGGATCCTATCTGTATGCTTAATTATAGGTCTTTCTTTCCTCCATATTAAAGTTCATATTTGAGGACCTATTTTCTCCCTTTTTACTTTCCAAATTCTTCCCATGAATTCCAAATTCTAGGTATCTAAAAGGGTTCTTCATCACACATGTAATTTGCNTTATNTTTCCTTTATATCTTGCCAACTCTAAGAAGTGGCTAATTAGCATATTTATTTCTTCCTTCTTTCTTATGGTTACTTTCTACTAGTTTTAATTATGTGTACATGTGTGCATCCATGTGTGGATATGCACATGTGAGTAAAAGGGACATGGGAAGCCAGAGACATCAGATTCGCCTTGGGCCTAGAGTTACTGAATCATGTGAGCTACCTAATGTGAGCTTGGGACTCAAACTTCAATCCTCTGAAAGGTAAGGAAAGACTCTTAACCATCTTCTGAACCATCTCCAACCCCATCATCNTTTCAGGTTTCCTACCAAGCCAGAAACTAATTCAAAAATAGAATCCAAATGACTTTTTCTCACTGTACTTGGCTTCTCTGCATGAGCAAGCTCATTCTGGGCAGACAGTTAGGCTTCCATAGTATGCAACAGTACCCACAGCAAGAGCCATGCACCTGTCAGCGCAGAGTGATTGGAATCCCATCCCATACATACTACTTTGGGATTTATANTATCTTATTTATTAGCAACTTGGGTGACATTTGCCAGGCAGACCCTATTCATTAAAGGGTCATTCCACATAATACAGCATAGAAAATACAATCATACCGGGGTTCTCCCAAAGAATACTACAGCAGGTGTGCATGCAACTGCCACTACAGCAAGGAGGGACTCAAATCCATACCACAGGGGGGAAAAAAAGAAGCCTTAATTGAATTGCTCCTGCTGATTCTCCATCCTCAGCCTTTTTATATGTCTTTTCTTACATTCCTGGGGCTGTACAACTGATCTGCCTCAACTCATCTTTAGCCTGGCAATAATTGGTTGGGGAACTAACTGGGCAATAAGATGTTATAGAGATGTGAACGATAGTTATGCACCTCAGATAGGGTACCAACAGCAGACCAAAGGATCCACCAACTGTACTGTATCCACCAATTCTACCCAACTGTAGCTCAGTGAAACACTGAGTTCATTAGGCTCACTCACAGGAGCAATGGTGAGGAGTTGCTTACTGGAGTAGCTGAATCCCTAAAGCATTTACCCCTTGATCTTTCTGCACAGCCCTCAAGCAGCTTCCCCAGAGAATCTCCTCTTTGCCAGCAATGGTTTGCTACTTATAGATGCTCAGAGTCTTGTGGCTTTCTCATCCTCCTATGAATTGTATGTGTCCTGGGAGCTTTCTGGACTGCATAAGTGTCATTGGCTTCTCACAAGGCCCCTTTCTCTCTCAAATAGGAAATGTTTTAACTCAGAAGACATGGCCATGCAAGTGGTCATGAAATTTCTCAAAATACAAAATAAAGTCAAGATTATAATGAGAGGATTACCTGATANCTGATTTTATCTTGGAACACATACCATTTCATTTTCAGCCCATTATCACTGAAATTTATTGTAGAGGAAATAGCTTTGCAGTTTAGATTAGCTGGCTGCTCCTTTCACTGCCCTGAAAGATCAGCTACAAAAGAAAGCCGTTTATAAAGTACACTTTGCAAATAAGTTAAGCAAGAAATTTAAATATGTGTTTCACTAGATAATTTTCCTAAGAAGGAATATGTAAGAGCCGCACATTGGTTAATGCTGGTGAGAAGTCTTTTATTGTGAGCAGGAGAAGCTGAATTGGGCTCATAGCATCAGCTGTGAAGTCTATGGTTAATTGGCTTCATTGTTTGGTGCTTATAGAGAGGCNGAAGCTCATATCTAGAAGTGTGTGATACAGTGATGTTGACTACTAGAATGTAAGGCCAAAAGCAACNTGGGCTGAGCAAGGACCAGGCAATTTCTTGGAATGCTAGGAGTTGTAGTTCTTGGAAAATAACAGCACCACGTGGGAAAATAAGNTGGCCCAATGGTTTTGTTCTTAAAAAGCCTCTACAACAGGTGTCTAGTCACCACTAGCTGGGAATTCCAGAGAGTGGCCCTGACCAAGTCCATTCTGGTCAGTATTTAATTAAAGGTTGATTCAAATTTGGCTCAAAATTATGGAACTGGTTATTCTCTTGCAATCCTCAGGATTAACTAGCACCAAGTTCGAAAGTAAAGAGAGGAACGAGAAATGCAGAATCCCAATACTCCCCACCCCTACAGTAACAATCCTCAATGACCTAAGTCCTTTCCACTACCTGTCCAGTAGCAACAGTAGCATCACAGGCTGGGGGCTAAGCTCTTAATGGAGAGGCCTTTTGGAGGCACTTAAAGTCCAACCAGCAGAACTAGCTAATAAACAGAAAAGCTTCAGATCAAGCAGCTGAAAACTGAAAAGGAGTGAGTCGTAAATGACAGCACTAAGAAAAGTACTACGGATACTTAAAATGCATTTGCTAATGTCACTCAAAAATCTGNATAGGTCAGAGTTCATGTGCATCTTCTTTTAAAGGAAGAAATGTTTTCAGCATTACTTAAGCACTATCAGAAATTTAAGGATAAATAAAAAATAGTTACCACTTTACCTTCTAGCACTACTCTCTCAAGAGAGCATTTTATAATCCCAGGTTTGAAAAAAAAAAGTCTAAAATAGTAGACTCTACATTTAAAGAAAGAAGAAAAGGAAGTCCTTAGGCTGTGTGGTCAGTGCCTNTAATATCAACATGGAGGTGGGGATGTTGAGGCAAGATGATAAGGTATTGAAGGTTGGCCTGGGATCCACAGATTCTCTACCTAAAACAAACAAAAATAAAACCAAGCATAAAACATTGTATCTTGGAACTCAGCCTGGTGCTTGGCTGTAGATCTCTGCATCTGCTTCCATCAGTCACTGGATGAAGGCTCTATGATTACAGTTAGGGTATTCATTGATCTGATTACTGGGNCAAGCCAGTTCAGGCACCCTCTCCACTATTGCTAGTAGTCCAAGCTGGGGTCATCCTTGTGGATTCCTGGGAACTTTCCTAGCACCAGGTTTCTCCCTATCCCCATGATGGTGGGTCACCTTGCACAGCCTTGATGCAGGGGGAGAGGCTTGGACCTGCCTCAACTGAATGTACCAGCCTCTGGTGACTTCCCATGGGAGGCCTTACCTTGTTGGAGGAGGGAATGGGGGGTGGTTGGAGGGGAAGTCTGAGGGATGGCAGGAGGGAAGAGAGGGGGATCTGTGCTTTGTATGTAAAATGAATAAAAATTTTCTTAATAAAAAAATTTAAAGAACTGTATCTTTTAAAAATGCCTCTATTTCATAATTCCTATAAAAATTCCATACTTTTGCAAATAATGTTAGGAATATAATTAACTTTAGGAAAATCTATTCATTTTGATGGTTGCCTCTTCTCGATTACCAACAATATGGTGAGACTTCTCAGCTCAAGCAATCTTCCTGCCTCAGCTTCCTGAGAATGAGTGCCTAGTAGGAGTGTCACCACACCACATATGNTTTGATTTTCAGTTGTTTGTTACAGTTTTGCTTTTATGTGCTTGATGATGATAAGCTTTCTCATTTAATGTAGATATTTGCAAAGTTAACAAATTAAAAATGTATAATCAAAAGAAAAGATATAATTGGCTTACAAATTTCTATTGTTTCTCTTTGTGTTTTTTTTGGAGGGGGGTTGTTGTTTTGTTTTGTTTTGTTTTGTTTTGTTTTGTTTTAGTTTCCAGGCACAGACATGCTCTTATTTTCATTTTCATGTGACATTCTCAATTATCTTGATTGTATTGATATATATTGATAAAATAAAATAGCTCATAGTAGCTTATTGCCTGAAGTTATTTGCCAAGCATTGTACTGAGCATCGGAAATTAGTTTTCTGTGCAATTTTATTTCAAGAAGTTATATTATGCCAGTTTTCAGGTGATACAATTGAATGTATAGTTATTTAATATACATATATCCATCTGTTTTGAGGCAGAATTAGATTGTGTATTTCCGGCTGGCCTAGAATTCACTGTGCAGACCAGGCTGGCTTCCAACTCACAGAAATTCATGTGCTTCAGACTCCTGAGTTCTGGAACTAAGGTTTATGTCACTATGCCTGGTCTAGCCCACATTTCTTTTAACCTATTGTGCATGCTCTGAGATTACTATCTCAAATGAAATCATAATATAAAGATGTTGATAATATAATTGATTTCTAACATCAAATGAAAATAAAAATATTGCTGCTTTTGTTGTATTTGTTAGTAATTTTGAAAAAAATAGAAAATACTGTTAGGATTTTTTTTCCCACTATGAGAGTTTATTAAGGAAAGGGAATAGGAAGGGTGTGCATAGGCCTATGGAATGATCACACAGCAAGAGAGAAAAGGAATAGGTGGAACCTGCTTTTATAAGTCCTCCCCCCACACATGGGCATATGGGCTCACGTAGCTACGCCATGCGTGCGCATAGATTACATGATCATGAAGCACATAGATTATGTAGGACATAAGGCCCTAGGATGACTAAGAATCTTGCCTGGCTACTGGACAGCACAAAAAAACAGACTTTAATATAACAATCTATTACTGTTAAACGCCCTCAGCAATTGATCACCTGTGTCTCCTGGATGCTAAACTAATAAAGAAAGCAGGTGCCTTGACATTTGTCTCNGATAAGACTTATCTCAGGTGAACATTAAAAACATGTCCCAGGTTTCTCTATACATATATCTTTCTCTCTCTCTTGCTAACACCAACCAATAAAATTCTGATAGNAGAGTACTAAACATTATAATATCATGGCTAGATGCTCAAGATTTTAAATTCCCTATGGCTACTNCTTAATACGTTTAAAAATTCTTCCAAGCTCCAGAGCCCGCGTGAATCCACCTGGACAGGTCAGATCCACTGCAGATAAGTATAATTCAAACATTCCTAGTCCTAGGACACCACCCCTCACCCTGGGACCCTTTGGAACCCCCCCCCTGGTAAAATATTTTCTAAATTTCCTCTTCTGCCTCACCAGCACCTTGTCAGACCCAAACAGTCAGACTCAAACAGCAACAGACAATTCCACAGAGCCTGAAGCAGCAGAAAGCAATGGGCGATTCCCAAAGCAGTGGAGGACAATCAACTACCTCAGAACGTCTGGCTACTTCAAAAGCCCCCTTCCCTAAACCCAAAAGTTAACTGATGCCCATCGAGTCAGCTGGAAGCACTTTTGGGAGACATGGCACCCCCATTCCTGTTCGCCTATCATTTTTTATAAAAACAAGGATTTTTTTTTAATTGATAACAGAGTCTTCTCTCATAAAATACATCCTGACCAAGGTTTCCCTTTCACTCCTCCCCACTTCTCCTCCCTGCCTCCCCTCTCCCACATCCACTCCCTGTCCATTTCCCTTCAGAAAGTAACAGGCCTCCAAGAGACAACAACCTAACACAAACAACAAAACAAAATACTGTTCTTGGGACTCTTTTCCTTCTGTTCAGTTACCTAGTCCAGCCTCAATAGGAGGACTTTTGCCTTGTCTTATTGTTAGAAACTCTTTAAAGGAGTGCAAGTTATAACGGATTGTGAATGTTGTCATTTACACTTGCAAAAAGTAATACTCAGATCCAAGCAAGGCGTTAGAAATAGCATAATGCAGGAATAAATAGAGATTCATTTTAACATCAAAAGGAGACCAGTAAAACAGAGTAAGCCTCTCAACCTAACATTATTTGTCAGACACAGCTTCATGTTTTAATTCACCAAACAGGTCCTTACATGCATTTCCAGGTTCTAAGGATGAAAAAGAAATCAAGTATAAAAAGCTCTTGCACTTATAATGTGGCACTTGTCAAGGCACACAAGGTGGGGATGGGGTGGCGGTTCATTGGCCCCTTTGTTAGAATGCNGTTAACACTGCCAAGCCATCTTTCTGAGTGTAGAACCAAAGGTCAGTGGTGCTGAATACTCTGTCTACTGACAAAGGTCTCTCTTCACATACATATCAAACTCTTAAGACAATGCTGCCCGCTCCTTTTTATTTTCTTGATTCTCAGCTGCCCATTTGGATCCTGGCTTAGTATACCAAGCTAGATGATACTGACATATGCTCAAGTCAGCCTATTAGGCTAGTCAGGAAAACTGCAATGAGGAAAGATCCTCAGTTTGGTGCACTTTAGACAAGGCATCTAGCCACAGCTCTCTGCCAACCAAGGAGAATCCATAGCTTTTGAGTGTTTCTACTTCATGATGAATTCATTCAATTTTTATCACCTTAGATTGCGAGTGTCAATAATATTGGTGATGATTAATCTTAATGTACTCTATTTATTTGATCCTTGTAGTCCTGCACAGTCTGTACTTTTTCTTTTGCATCTCATTTATTTTTTTTTCTGTCAAAATAGCCAAGGCCTTAAAACAGGCAGCTCCACTTAAACACACACAGGCACACACACATACACACACACCTGTCTCTTATACACATCTAGATGTGTATAAGAGACAGTGCACATACTGACTACATATTCAGATGACTGGAAAATGATTCTTAACCATAGTCAAGTAACCCCTTGGAGGCTTTACACCTACACACAGAACATTGTGCTTATTCATCTTTTTCTCTTTAAAGGTAATATTAGAGCCAGTAAATAATAGCTTTTAACTAGGTTTACCTGGAAGCATTACTATAGTTTAATATAGCTTCAAATTGCTCTTTCACACCCTGTGTCTCACAAATTTTGGATATATGTCATGGTCTTAACATAGATCTTAAACGGCCTTTCTTCTAATTCAGAACAAGAACATTAATGAGACCACAAACAGTTTTCTCCAGTTGTTATAAAACCAGAAAACCTAGAATACAATGAAAACATTTTTGTAAATGAATGAACGAACTCAGGACTATTTTAGAACATATACACTGTGTTTTGCAATGACTAATCGTAGGAAATAGTAATCTTTGTAATAACAGTATCCAACAGGAACTGGTATAATAGAATANAATGAAAACGTTTTTGTAAATGAATGAACAAACTCAGGACTATTTTAGAACATACACACCATGATTTGCAATGACTAATCGTAGGAAATAGTAATCTTTGTAATAACAGTATCGAACAGGAACTGGTATAATAGAATAGGAATATGTGTGTGTTATATAATATTTATTAGCTATAAACACACATTTATATCATACATATTTATATACACACATAATATATAACAAAATATATAATGTATATACAAATATATTTTATATATGTGTGTGTTTTTAGTTACTATTACATCATTAACATGTACAACTATAATAATAATACCATCGACATTCAGGTTTTTGTATTATGTAAAAATGATGATGAACAATTATTTTCATTGTTGGTTTTGTTTTTGTTGTTGTTATTTGAGACCAGGCATTACTATATAGCCCTGGGTAGGTTGGAACAGACCAAGCTGCCCTTGAACTCACAAAGATCAACCAGACTCTGCCTCTAGGGTGCTTGCATTAAAGGGNTGAATCATCATTTTCAGCAATCATCTTTATTTTGCAACACATGCATATGCAAAGGCTTTGAACAAAATATTAATTATTATACTTAATATACCTATATTTTGTTNTTAATTAGCTACCACTTCTACCCTTTTATAATTTTTAAACCCTGTGTTTATTAATGCATTTTAAATGTCACAAAGATTTCAAAGTATTTTGTACTTTCCTTGTATGTGCCTTTTGTCTTTTTCTTCATTCTGTTCCTCATACAAATTTGAATTCACAGTCTATAAAGGAAATATCACTGTTATCTTCATTGTGAGACAGAATCTTGGAGATAATGTCTTGCATCTAATCGCTCTTAAGAAGCTATATATTGAACATTAATGCTTCAATTGCATTTTAGTGGATANTTCATAAGCATAGAAATAAAAATACCTGCTACTTGGTGATNGGNTATCATTCTTTAGCTGTTATGGATATTCCTCTCAAGGATTTTGCCCTCTCTTTTGATTTTATCTGAAGAGAAAGCACTATATCCTTTAGTGCATGCAATATCATGTAAAGGTCAGTATTCTGTACTATATGTGAAAGAACCTATTCAGAATAAAGATCAGTGTTTTACAAACTGCAAAGCTGAAAGTCTTTCAGATCAGTTGAGGTAATGAAGATTTATAATGCAGTAACAAATTCAACCATACAAAATATAATGCGTGAGATTTATGGTAATATATGTGGCTTCACTACCAGAAACTTGAGGTGTGTATAGTTTCTTCTGGATCATCATTAATAACCTCATCCCATAAACCAAAGATTATGCACATATAAAGTGACTATTTAATTTCTCATTAATAGGTACACAAATTAATACAAACAGCTGAAAATGTGATAAAAGACTGTCTCTTGTAGAAAAGTATTTTGGTATCATTTGATCATTGTCTTCATTTTAGTAGTGAGATTGTTTAAAAAGAGACAGAAAAGAATTAGCAATAGTAGTGCACATACATTTGGAGGGTNTAGCTTTGCAGAAGNGCTACAGTTAATAGGAATTTTAAGCTTATTTTTCTAGTTAAAGGCTTACCAGTTTTCATGGGTCAGTATACAGAATCAGAGCATGCAACGATTTCATTTTTGGAATAAAACTTGCAGTGCCTTTATAAATTAAAAAGAAAAAAACTAAGCATATAAAAACAGCACAGGTTAGTGCTTTTACTTCACTCTTATCTTACTAGATAATGTGGGTATTTTCTAGATACAAAGTGAAAGAGTAAANTTTCTCTCATTGATTTTCACAGAAGAAAAAAGGTGATCATTCTCCAACTCTAGCATCCTCTCCATGCTTGTTTCATACCTAAGTAANTTCTCTAAAATGGTTTGAATATGAGATTAAAGATACAGTCTTTCCATTGCATCANAGAACNAACAAGTGGTTATCCTTATAAAACAGCATATATTACCTCATGATGAAGACCAGAAACCACACAAATTCATAGATATTTTTGTAAAAAATAATTTCTAGAAATTAAATATTGGTTGCAAAAAATGAAAAAAAAGAAGAAAGGCCTAATGCCATTGATAGCTACATAAATTTTATTTTATTAAATTTTGGTATTATTTCAAAGCAGCTTTCTCCTTTCAGTTAACCATGGTGAAATCATANATTTCCATTTGTATTTAACTACTGAATGATTTTTATCAACAGCATTTTTATTTCAAATTATCTCTAACTTCAAAATCAGCCTAATTTTTAGTCTACNTCTTTCTCCTCAAAAACTGANATCAGGAGAAAATATCATTCTTCTGCTTCTAAGGACTGTTTCATTTTCTAGGGAAGAAGAGTTTGGAGAGTGTCAGCTTGGTCAGGTGAGCCTTGCTTCTTCTTNGTCAGTTAGCCATCTTCCATTAATTTCTTCCCCAATTGGGGCTTAGCAGAGCTCTGTTTGTGCTCATCTCTTTCTTGGGCAGACTGAAGACCTCAATATGAACTCCAATCATACTATAACTTTGCCAATGTTTTTTCCAATACTGGCTTCCCCTATGAAATATGTCCATCACTTACTCACTACCATAGAGTATGAACAGAAACTTTTTTTCAAAATTAGATTTTGATATTAATAGTCCAGATTCTCTCTAATATTTGACTTGGTAACTCAGAATTAGTGAAGGCATCTAGGTCTAGGCTCATGCACCCAGGGATCTGCCCATTTCCTTGAAATTAATGAAGTCTTTCAAACCAAAGTGTTGAANTATGACATTTGAAATGGTATCGCATAGGTTTCCTGGAGTTTGGGTTTTTTGAAGTGGCAAGAAGTAATGTTAGGTTGGAGGAGAGAACTTGGTTTAGGAGCCTCTAAAATAGAATTTTTCAAATGTCCACAAGGATTAGATAAGTCATACTTTACAGTTGCCTATCTTTATAGGCAAGTGTATACCTGGAATTTGTGGTATACAGTCCAATAAAGACTGTTCAAACCAGTCCTTCCACCAACCCAGACACAATCAATCCTGCCTGTAATATGTGCTAGGGCAATGTGGCACCGAACTTGAGGGAGTAGCCAACCAACAGTCCATGCCTAATTCTGTTTGAATGGCCAGGAACAGGAAATTGGATAGTTCAGAGAACTAGNGTAGAACCAAATATGACTGGTCAAAATGAAAGTCAATGAAATGATTCCTAATGATATTCCTTCTGCTATACTCATAGGTTGATGCCTTTCTTGTCCAGCAGTTATCAGAGAGGCTTCCTTTGCATCAGATGGAAGTGGATGTAGCAATGTGTAGCACAGCCAAACATTATTCAGAGAGGGAGTCTAAATTGAAGGTCTCCATTAAGTACTTCCCCTTGAAGCTCAAGGATTCCCATGGAAGAGNAGATGGAAAGATTATAGGAGTAAGAGAAAATGGAGGACATCAGNAGAACACAGTCCATGGAATCAACTAAGAAGTGCACATATGGACTCATAGAACTGAAGTGGCAAGCACAGGGTCTACAGCGGTCTGTACCAGGTCCTCTGTGTATAAATTATGGCTCTTAGCTTGATGCTTTTGTAGGACTCCTAATGCTGGGAGCAGGTGTGTTTTTGACTTTTTCCTGCTCTTGGGACTCTTTTCTTCCTGTTGGATTACCTTGCCTGGTCTTGATGTGANGACTTTTGCCTTATCTTATTGTATTTTGTTTTGTTGTGTTTGTTGTCTCTTGGAGGCCTGCTCTTTTCAGAAGACAGATGGTAGGGGANTAGACTCAGGGCACAGAGAAGGTTGGGGGCAGCTAAGAGCAGGGGAAGGAGGGGAAACTGTGATTAGGATATATTGTATGAAAGAAGAATGTATTTTCCATTAATAAAAAATTCCCAACCACAGTCATTTTCTATAAAGAGTTGCATCACTGCTTACCAACCTTCTGAAATAATAATTTTTCTTGCATGTAAATANTATCTGATCAATTGTAAGTTCAAAGAAAGATTCATAAATGTACTGGGGTTATTATTTTTAGTGGGACACATTACTCACATATATTTCCAGCTAAATTGTGGTCATATGAAACATATATACAACACGTGATGATCAAATCAAAGTAATGTTTCCATCTCTTCAAGTGTTTTCAGACATTGGCATCTTCTTCTTGTCACAGTGAAATGTATCCTAGAGTGTTTTCACCAAAAGTTGCTCTACTGTGCTGTAGAAAACCAGAGCCAATTCTTCCTCTTTATGTGTGGGCTTCTTCATCTAGCATGTTTTATCCTTTGCCCACTCCAGAGTCTCTAATCTCATATATATTTTTAACCTATATAATATACAATTATATCACATGTATTATTAATTAGTTCAAAATCAGACTATTCTCAAAGACATTTATGCTTTTCTCTAATTATTTTTAACAACACATTTTTACCTCTATGGCTGGCTCCTCTGTCAGTTAGCTCAAGATCATGGAATATATAAAGCAGGTGAAAATAGGTACCCACTTACTTTTATTTATAAATTGCCTGATGAATTCAGACATCTTCCTGAAATAAACTGCTGTATTATGTATGACTATTCTCTGTGCATTTGTGCTTTTCTGAACTCATGGATGAAAGCTTCTGTCAAAATATATCATATTTACACAAAATCCAGAAATTTGAATTTAAAATAATATGTATGGCACAGAGAAGTCCCTAGATGAATTTAGAGTAAGATAAGATAAGAGAGGAAGGACAGGAAAGTATAACTATTTTTACAGTATAATTTTCAGAACATAAGAAAGGAAAAAAAGTAATTAGAATACTAGAAATTGAGTGATAGGGTTTTTTTTTGAAGGACAATGAACAGGCATGTCAAATAAAAGACAAGTTTAATACCTAAGGGAATCTAGTTGGAGGATTTCATTTCATGAGGAATGAGATATTTAAAGGATATATAGAGAAAATGGACTCAAAATGATCTATAATTGTATTCATCTCTATGAAAATATAGAGGGTTTCTTAAAATCATACATATTTGAGTTTGAAGTGAATGGAAGACANAAATAATGTTAAGAACACTATATTTAATAATAGAGTTTTAGTTTTAAAATATCCATTAAAAACAACACACATACTCATAAAACAAAACAAAATAAACAAAAAAGCAGGATAGCTAAAACAATCTTGAATAATACAAAGATTACTGGGAGAATTACCATCCCAGATCTCAAGTTGTACTACAGAGTTTTAGTAATAAAAATGTATATTGATTAATCAANATGAGACACAAACATAAGTCCACACACCTGTGGACACCTTATTTTTGATAAGTAAGCCAGAAATAAACACTGCAATTAAGACAGAATCTTCAAAATATGGTGCTGATCAGAGTGGAAGGCTGCATGTAGAAAGAAGAATGCAAATTATTCAGTACTTATCACACTGCAAAACTCAACTCCTAATGGATCATTGATCACAACATAAGGCCAAATACCCTGAATCTGATAGAAGAGACAGTGTTAACAGTCTTGGGTTAATTGGCACAAGTAAAGACTTTCCAAACAGGACACCATGAGGACAACAATTAATAAATGGGACCTCTTGAAATTGAAAATCTTCTGTATAGCAAAGGACATCATCACACAGACAAAATGGTGGGCTACAGAATGGGNACTGATACTTTCCAATTACACATCTGATGGAGAGTTAATATCTGAAATATATAAAGAAAAAACTGGACTTTCAGAAAACAAAAAAATAATTTAGAAATGGATGGAGATAGAAAACAAACATTCTGTGTGAAATAACCCAGACCCCAGAATGCATATTGTATGTATTCTCATATACTGAAAATCATGTGGATGTTAGCTTCTAAGGCTTCAACAAGAATCCTACAATCCATATAATCACAGAGGTCATGTACAGATCAAGAGACTAGGGAGTAGGCTCATATCTTCCAAAGAAGAGGAATTAGAATATATAGTTATAGAGAGGCTGGAG
The DNA here is from genome assembly GCA_001675575.1 of Neotoma lepida. Classification (NCBI taxonomy): domain Eukaryota; kingdom Metazoa; phylum Chordata; class Mammalia; order Rodentia; family Cricetidae; genus Neotoma; species Neotoma lepida. Next base: position 23,577 of record LZPO01044941.1, on the reverse strand, counting down.
AAGACTAGAATGGGACATTTAAAGAGGGAGAGAGGAAGAGGAAAAGAAGGCAAAGGCAGGGAATATGGAGAAGAGTAAATAACACTTAGAGCCATTTGAGGGGTTATAAGGAAAACTACTACTGTAGGAACTTTAATATATATGTAAAAGAAATCTAAATGAAGTCACCAAATAATGGAGGAGACAATTTCTCAAAACATCTTTCAGTATTAAGTGAAACATTCAGGACAAGAAATGAGTTATATCTAGAAATGTCATTGGGCAGTAGGGTGGCATGAGAAGCTGCAAACAGTTCAAATGAATGCCAAGGCTACTGTTTGTTCTCCTGATATGCACCAAAACTTTTCCTAGTGAGATCTAACACATGCATTTGCTCACCCCAGATAGGGATTCCATGACAAACTGAAGTACAGATACCACCCAAGTCCAATTCTGTGAAACAATTACTTTCACTGGAGTTACTCACAAACGTATGTATGAGGGGTTCCTTACAGGAGCAGAAATGACTTAGTGCAAGCTAAGTCAGTAAAGCCCANTCCAGCATTGGTGAGAGATCACAAAAGTTGGGAACCTGGAGCACATTGTTCAGCCTACTAGCAGCTCAACATATTGGAGAGTGGCCTTTCCAGATGTTTCAGTCTTAACCTCTTTCANGAATCTTAGCTGGTTTCTTCTTCCAGGTAGCTGGTCTGGTTTGTTAGCCTTCTTGGCAGCTTGGATTGTCTGAGNATCTCCTTTGCACCTTAGTTCTGCTTTTCTGAGAGGGACTCTCTGCTTTTATTACTTATTCTTGCAAGGAGCAGCCTAGTGATTACAGTCAATTTCAGNGACTTCCTGAAGCTATTTTGAGTTATTTACCTGGGTGCTTAGGGAGCNTCCTGTAGGATAGAATGTTTTAATCTCAGAGTAAACTGATACACAGCATCTCCACAAACTGATGGTAATGTCATATTGCAGAAAATGACACCTACATATCTCATTGAACACAAAAAAGTCTAGCTTATGCCCTACTAGAGCCTTTACTTCCACTGTTTAGTACTGGAAGATACTCTGTACAATACCAGAGAAGAAAGGTAACTAATAACTAGACTNTTATTTTAAGATGTGTTACATCTGTTTATGCTCTGCAACACTTTTTAATGATGTAAAGATGTGCTGTATTCTTTTTTGTTGCATTTGTTTAACTCTGTGAAGCTGTGTTACTGTGCCTGTCTAAAACACCTGATGGTCTAATAAAGAGCTGAACGGCCAATAGCAAGGGAGGAGAAAGGATAGGTGAGGCTGGCAGGCAGAGAGAATAAATAGAAGGAGAGAAGAGAAGAGGAAAGAGCAAGAGAACAAGGAGAGAAGGATGCTAGGGACCAGCCACCAGACACAAAGCCAGCCACAGAGTAGGAGTGAAAGTAAGATTACAGGAGTAAGAAAAGGAAAAATACCAGAGGCAAAAGGTAGACAGGATAATTTAAAGTTAAGAAAAGTTGGCTAGAAACAAGACAAGCTAAGTCCAGGCATTTATAATTAAAAATAAGCCTCCATGTGTGATTTATTTGGGAGCTGGGTGGT